>CANXYC010021181.1:0-13446 GCA_948193065.1 Aleurites moluccanus | reverse complement strand
AAAGAAAACAACAAGTTTTGGCTTTGATTCAAGGTGGCCGAAACTTACAAATGGTGGAGAGAGAAAGTTGGTTGGTGAATTGATGAAGATGATGAAGAATGATGAAGAGGTGGGAAAAATCAACTTTAAATATCAATGGTGCAATCCTATGCTTTGAGTTTATGGTACAAATGGTGAAACCTAGCTATCCAACCATCCATTTCTTCATCTTTTCATCCAATGGTTATATTTAGATGAGCTTACAAGGATTCCATAGGTTTCCATACACTATATAAGTCCATAATGCATAGGAAAAGACTAAACTACCCCTAGTTCAATTGAAATCCCAAATCGAGCAGCTTTGCCCGGGATTATTTTCTACCGGGTTTAATTCTCCAACAATTATTCATTTTAACATAATATCATCATTTTCATGTCCCAATATTCTTTTTTACCTTCATATATGTTATTTATTCCATAAAAACTCGAGGGGATGTGAAATGACCATTTTGCCCCCAGTTCATCAAAAACTCAAATTTACCCGATTTTGTCTTTACAGCCTTTAAACCTCTTCTATGCATACAATCACTTCATATAACATGCATATCTATCAATTTCATGTATCAACACATAACATTCACAAGTTCAAATTAAAGAAAAAAAATTCCCCCTAAGTTCCCCTTTTATGGTTCAAGTTAGATTTAAGCTAAGGTGTTACAGGTTTATATGAATGGTAACTAGATGCAGTGTTAATAGGACATAGGCTAAACCATAGATCTTAGGAAGTCTTATTTCATCTTTTGCAGTATTCGTCATATTTTATGTATATTCTATTATATTGTACTATATTAAACTGTCATTTATTTTTTGTAGTGATGAAGATGCTAGAGAGACAGCGGGAATGTACTGTAGAGACAAAATATGACAGAGACAAAGGGATTAGCAGAGAGACAGAGGTGGCCTCTAATGAGTCATTAGTAAGGAAAGACATAGAGGAACCTCCCTATTCCCGACGGAGGACAGAGGATACCAGAATGGGTGATGATCCCTGGAGAATGGAAATTATGCAGGGGATGTTGGAATTACGCATGGAGATACATGAATTGAGGTAGGAAAGACAAGCAATGCCACCACCAGCACCACCAGCAGTGCCACCCCTACTGCACTAGTTGTTCCACCAGCTGCACTTGTTCCAGCTCCAGTACCGCTATTAATTGTTCCCGGAGAGCCTATTATCCCCATGTTATAGATGAAAGCGGGGTCAGTATGTTTAATTTTCTAAAACTGAATTTGCCTGAGTTTAAAGGAGATAGAGGTGAGAAGCCCATTGATTTTTTAGAGCAAATCGAGAAGGTAGTGAGGAGACTACCTTGTTCTGATGCTCGGGCTGTTGAGTTGGTTGGTTTGTTACTGAAAGGAATGGCATGGACCTGGTTTTCTAGACATATGGAGCCATGACTTTATAGTGATCATCCTCCTACCTGGGCTCAGTTCAGACAAGCCCTGCTAGATGAATTTCTTTTAAAGGGAGTTAAAACCAGAAATATTATACAGTTTGAGCAGCTAGAGTAGGGTAATAGAAGTGTGGAAGAATATGCAGATGAATTTATTCGGCTGAGCATATATGCTACTAGAATAACACCTATAGAGGCTGATCTTATCAGCAGATTTAGAAAGGGACTGCATGCTTCATTGCATAATGCTCTGTTATCTACATAATTCACTTCCCTGACTGCTATTATTGATAAAGCTAATCAGATGGAAGAGAAGTATAAGTCAGAAAGAGCAAAGAGAGAATAGAAAAGAAAAGGGGGATCTAGTGTTTAGAGCAGAAAATGAGAGGGAAGTTCTCAGTAGAAGCAGATAGATATAGGATCCAGAATGGAATAAAGACCCAGTCTGGTAGTCAGAGGAAGAGGAGTCAGAGTAGAGGTCCTCAAGCATAGTCAACTTCTGGTTATTCTCAGGGTTCATCCAGACACATGACACAAATGCCCAGTGTGCCAGTATGCAGTTTTTGTGGCAAAAGGCACGGTGGGGAATGTATACTACAGTCTGGTGCCTGTCTTAAATGTGGTCAATAAAGGCATTTTATTAAGAATTGCCCGCTGTGGAGAGGCAGAGGCAAAGGGCAGATACAGAGTAGTAGTCAGGCTCCTGCAGAAAGAGAATAGGGGCGAGTATTTGTAGTAAACACCCAGGAAGCCTAGAGAGAAGACAACACGATGATAGGTATGGTCTTAATTCATAATGAAATAGAACAAGTATTGTTTGATTCGGGTGCCACACATTCATTTGTATCACCTATGTTTGCACCTAAATTGAAAATGGACAGGCAACTAATGATAATTTCATTAGAGATTTTCAAAACTATAGGGGAGAGTGTAGAAGTAAAATATTATTACCCGGGTTGTGAAGTATAAATTGAGGATAATGTTTTGTATGCTAACCTAGTAGAATTACCTGTGCTCGAGCTTGATGTTATATTGGATATGGATTGGCTAACAGCTCATCGTAAAGTAATTGTTTACTATGAAAAGAAGATTAAAGTTCAGCCGAAAGGAAAAGTAGAATTTGAGTACTAGGGTGATAGATGTGAGACTGGTATTAATTTTTTTTCAGCTATCCGGGCTAAGAAGATGTTAAGGAAGGGTTATTTTGCTTTTTTGGCACATGTAGTAGATTTTCAGAAGGCTCTAATAGAAATTGATCAGATACCTATTGTTCGAGAATTTCCTGATGTTTTCCCTGAGGATCTGTCGGGGCTACCCCCAGAAAGAGAGATTGAGTTTAAAATTGAGGTGTATCCCGGCATAGACCCGATATCCATTCCTCTCTACAAAATGGCACCTACAGAATTAAAGGAGTTAAAGGTGCAGCTGCAGGAATTATTGGATAAAGGATTTATCAGACCAAGCAGTTCTCCTTGGGGTGCTCCAGTGTTATTTTTTAAAAAGAAGGATGGCTCATTACGGATGTGCATCGATTATTGGCAACTGAATAAGGTGACTGTTAAGAACAAGTATCCTCTGCTACGGATTGATGACTTATTTGATCAGTTCTAGGGTGCCAATCACTTCTCTAAATTTAATTTGAGATCTGGGTATCATCAGTTGTATATTAAGAGGGAAGATGTACCCAAGACAACATTCAAAACCTGGTATGGACACTATGAATTCTTGGTGTTGCCTTTCGAGTTAACTAATGCTCCAGCAGCATTTATGGATTTGATGAACCGGGTTTTCAAGCCTTATTTAGATAAGTTTGTCATAGTGTTCATTGATGACATATTTATTTATTCTAAGAGTGAAGAAGAGCATACAGAGCATCTGAGAACTATATTGCAGACTCTACGGCAGCATCAATTATATGCTGAACTATCAAAATGTCAATTTTGGTTAACTAAAGTATGTTTTTTGGGATATGTTGTTTGCAAGGAAGGTATTAAAGTTGATCCTCAGAAAGTTGAAACTGTTGCTAATTGGCCCCAGCCTACCAATATTACATAGATTTGCAGTTTTCTTGGTATGGCTGGATATTATAGGCAGTTTGTGAAAGATTTTTGAAGATAGTTGCTCCATTGACCAGGGAACAGGAGAAATTTCAGAGGATAGACGAATGTGAGAAGAGTTTCAAGACTTTGAAATCTTGTCTCACGACTGCTCCAGTGTTAGCTTTATCAACGGAGAATGACAAATTCACAGTGTATTGTTATACATCTAGAGTCAGATTGGATTGTGTTCTTATGCATAATAAGAGGGTTATTGCTTATGCTTCATGGCAATTAAAGAAGCATGAGATGAATTATCTGACACGTGACTTAAAGATGGCTGCAGTGATACTTGCACTGAAAATTTGAAGACATTATTTATATGGGGCTAAATGTGAGATTTATACGGATCATAAAAGCCTACAATATATTCTGCAATAAAAGGATTTAAATCTCCAACAGCGAAGATGGGTTGAATTGCTTAAGGATTATGACTGTGAAATATTATATCATTTGGGTAAAGTAAATGTTATAGCTGATGCCTTAAATCGGAAGTTTATGGGAAGTCTAGCTCATATTTCAGATTCAAGAAGGTCTTTGATTCATGAGATGAAAAAGTTAGTTGATATAGGAACTGAGTTGTAATTGGGGTCCCAGGATCGAAACCAAGCTCTGATAGCCCAATTTCGAGTTAAGCCAATGTTGATTGATGATATTAAGGCATCACAGGATAAGGATCCTTATCTTCTGAAGTTAAAATAGGATGCTCAATCTGGTAAGGCTTTAGAGTTCACAGTTGAGGATGGTATACTTAAGTGTGGAAAATAGTTATGTGTATTAGATATTGATGGATTACGGGAGGAAATTATGAAAGAAGCCCATTATGCCTACTATAGTGTTCATCCTGGAATTACAAAGATGTATCATGATTTGAAGAAAGTCTACTGGTGGCCTAATATGAAGAGAGATGTAACCAAGTTTTTGTCTTCTTGTTTGTCTTGTCAACAGGTTAAGTTTGAACATTATAAGCCATCTAGTTTGCTGCAGGAGATAAAGTTACCAAAATGGAAATGGGAGCAAGTCATCATGGATTTTGTGGTTGGTTTGTCGAAGGCTTCACGAGGTTATGATTCTATCTTGGTAATAGTAGATCAATTGACGAAATATGCTCATTCTCTTGAACTAAAGATTAGTTATACTGCAGCACAGTACGTCCAGCTATATGTTGATAAAATTGTATGGCTTCATATAGTGCCACTGGTGATTATTTTAGATAGAGGGACACAATTCACTTCGAGGTTTTGGCAGAAGTTCCAAGAAGTATTGGGTACACAGTTACGATTCAGTATAGCTTTTCATCCTCAAACAGATGATCAGTCAGAGCAGACCATACAGACACTAGAGGATATACTATGATTATGTGTTTTGGATTTCAAAGGCAATTGGGATCAGTATTTGCCATTGATTTAGTTCTTCTACAATAACAGCTATCATTCATCGATTGGGATGGCTCCTTATGAAGCACTGTATGGCAGGAAATATTGGTCTCCAGTTTGTTGGGTGGAACCAGGAGAGAAGCATTTGGAAGGCCCAGAATTGATTAAGGAGACAATGGAAAAAGTACCTATTATTTGTAATACCCTAGAAAGTTATAACATATATGTATGATTTAGTTCTCAGTATGTGGTTCAAAAGTCTTGAAATGATGCGAAATAATTTTAGAGACAGTTAGAAAGCGAACTAATTACTTTTCCGGAAAGCGGCGGCATTAGTAGTCCGATCAACAAAAGAATTTTTGAATTGGATCAGGGCGTAAAAGATCACCATAATGCATGTGTAATTTTGGTAAAAAGAAAGAAGTAAAAAATATTTATGAACACTAAAAAAGTAACCAATGGAAAAATTATAAATAAAAGGAACTTTAAGGTGAATAGCGAAAATTGGTTCGTCAGAGTTATAGAATGACTCTGAAACCATTTTTATAAATAAGTATAAATTAAAATAAGCCTATTGACTCTCCACATTGAAATCCAAATCCTAGCAGAATTGACAGAATAAAATACAGAAGAAGTTGGAGTCAAATCCTAATTACTTGAAAGTTTAAGGATTAAAATGAAATTTGCCATTATGATTTTATATAAAAACAACACTTAGAGAAACTTTTCCATCTTCTTCCTTTCTTCTTCAAGTGGCCGAACCTTCTCTCTTCACTTCTTCCTCCATTTCTTCTTCATTCCAACTAAAAATCTATAGAAACTTGAGATTTTTCTTGGTTCTTTCATCCTCCATCCTTAATTTGCTTGGAATCACAAAGAAAACCAAGGAAAATTGAAAGGAAAATTTTGGCTAATTCATCCCATCAAGGTAAGAAGTTAGTTTGTTTCTTTTTATGGTTTAGTTAGATGATTTTAAGGTTGAATTAAATGGGTTTTAGGTATGATCGCATCAATTGATGCAAATTGATGAAAATGCCTAAATTACCTAGCTTATTTGAAGTTGTATGAAAGGGTTTGATGATTTAGTATTAGTTTATGTTAATTGATGTTAGAATCTATGGGTCTGATGATTTAGTATTAGTTTATGTTAATTGATGTTAGAATCTATGGTTCTGATGATTTAGTATTAGTTTATGTTAATTGATGTTAGAATATGTTAATTGGAGGTTATTAGGTAACTAATTTGGGGTTAATTTGATGTAGAACACAAGGTTTTGACAAAGTTGCCTTATTTACCTCCATTAGAGAATTTGGGTAGAAAGAAATTTTCCAAAACAATTGGAAGGCTTAGGTGAGTCTTATATGCATCAAATAACATGCCTAACATCTTAGATTGATTATTGGAATTCATATGAAAAAGTGTCATTTTGGCCGAATGGGTAATATTATTCATTGCTTATGTTTTTCTTTGATTTTTGCCTTAAATTCCTTAGCCAATTTGATTCATTTTATGTTGTTTAATCTTGCTTATTTGATACCTATGTTATTATTGCCAATGTGTCTTGTTGTTGATTGAAATGGGTAAGTCAAATTTGAACCTAAACCTAACCTATTGGCTTGCCAACTTGTGTCCACTATGTGTTTGATTAAATGCCTAGTTGTTCTGTCTTTGGCCTAATGCTTTGTATTCCATAAGCCTACCATTTGAATGCCATTGTCGCTAGCGACATTGGCATGCCAATTGGCCTACCGTTTTCCTTTGTCGAGCCAACTTATGTTTCATGTCTTTGTTGATTACCAAACCACTTGTCATTATTTGTATATTATCTATTGCAATGCCATTGATTCTATTGATAATTGATTGATGATATTGAGCTTATTGATATGGAGGATACCATTGTTGTATAATGGTGTCCATTGATATGTTTCTTCCTTATATTGATGTTAATGTGGCTTGATAAAGCTACCACTCCGACAGGGTAGTGGGAAAATACTATAGGGGATGTGCATATTGTATTATTGGTGCCCTAGCTAGGAGGGATTATGGTCCTGGCCATAAGACTTGATCAGTCTTATGCTTACTGATATGGATATTACTAGAGACTGTATATTCGCATATAGTCCATACTAATTCTACTGGAGATTGTATGATTTCATACAGTCCATCCTTTTATCTGTCTATCCTTATGATACCGAGCCTATGATATGTTCATTAACTATTCTATCACCTGTTATTAGTTCTGTAATTGTTTATCTTGACCTATTGGCACCATTGTTCCATTTGTTATCTATTATTTCATTGGTGATGCATATAGATTCACTGAGTATCTTATATACTCACCTTTTCCTTGTTTAACCATTTTAGGAGAGGAGTAGATTGTAGAATCCCATCATTTGTCATCCGAGGATTTCTGCTATAGTTATTTCATGTATATATTTGAATTCTGTATTATTTTTGGTGTTCATAATCTAGCTTCTCCATAGGGTATGTATGGGTTAGCTAGGATATGAATAGTTATATATGTATGTGATGATATGATATGATATATGATGAGTATATGGTATGATATATTGACTATTACAACCAATTGCACTAAATTACAGTAAGAATAACAGAATGTTAGAATGAATGGTACTTAAGTAAAATGGATAATTAATTGAGGTTTATAGATTATGCATGTGATACTGGGTTCTACGGGTGTAGTCGCAATTGGCATCTCCCGCATCCTAGGACCGTCGCGATCCGAAAACAAATCATAACAGAGGTTGTATCAGAGCTTTAAGTTACATACACTAGAGTATAGGTTACAGATGAATAGTACCCAAATTACAGAGGAATAGTGACTAAGTACAGAATGGGGTAGAATTAAGTAAACCATGGAGCATAGGATTTCTTTTGTCATCTTTTGCTGTTATCATCTGTTATATGTTAATATTCTGCATTTCTGTTATATTCTGAGTGTGTTTTCATTTTTCCTGACAGGTTACAGAGATGTCTGACGAGAGGGACAGAGATACCCGTAAAGTAGAGGTTGCCTGTAATGAGTCCTTGGTGAGGGAGATATCAGTTTTAGAGGGTCTGTCCAGATCCCAATGGACTTTAGAGGATATAGAGAGGGGCGATGACCCCTAGAAAGTGGAGATAATGAGGGGATTGATGGAGTTACGTAGAGAGATGGCTGATTTAAGGCGAGAGCGTCAAAATGTACCGCCATCACCAGTTCCAATAGCACTGCCTCCATCTGTGGCACAAGAGGTAGTTCCAGTGGCACTAGCTCCTGTGCAGCCAGGAAGGGTTCCTAAGGAGCCTGCTATATAGGGAGGCCGTAGAGTGATTGAGGAGGGTGGTGTATCGATATTTAGCTTTCTGGAGCTAAACTTACCGGAGTTCAGGGGAGACAGAGGTAGTGACCCTGTGGATTTCTTGGAGGAGGTAGATAAGGTAGTGAGGAGACTACTTTGTTCTGAGTTGAGATCCGTGGAGCTTGTTGGGCTATTACTAAAGGGGAAACATGGACTTGGTTTTCGAGGAGGATGAAGCCCAGGTTATATGGTGAGCATCCACCTATATGGATTGAGTTTCGACAGGGGCTTATTGATGAGTTATTACTGAGGGGGTGAAGACCCGTCACCTAATTTGGTTTGAGCAATTAGAGCAGAGAGATAGATCAGTTGAGGAGTATGCGGAGGAGTTCATTAGGCTGAGTAGGTATGCTACTCACATTATACCTATGGAGGCAGATATGATTAGTAGGTTTCGGAGGGGTTTGCATGTTGCACTTCATAACGCATTATTGGCTACTGAGTTTACTTCTCTGACGACAGTTATTGATAAAGTCACTCAGATGGAAGAGAAGTATAAGGCAGAGAGGGAAAAGAGGAACCAGAAGAGGAAAGGAGGTCCAGGATCTCAGGTTATGAGGGGGGAGAGCAGCTCCCAGCCTAGGCAGGTAGAGCCAGTGCCTCGATTTGATCAGAGATCTGCAGTTAGTAGTCAGAGGAGGAGAGTGCAGAGTAGAGGACTGCTAGTGGTTCAGTCAGCACCTGCCTATTCTCAGGGTTCTTCGAGATCAGCTACACAGACACCCAGTATTCCTAGTTGTGGGTTTTGTGGATGGAGACATGGAGGGGAGTGTTAGAGACAGACTGGTGCTTGTTTGAGATGTGGCCAGCAGGGCCACTATGCAAATAGATGTCCATTAAGGGCTAAGCAGCAGCCATCTGTTACTGTCTCTCAGCAGATAATACAGATGAGTCAGAATATGGGTGGAGAAGCTTCAGGCAAAGGCATAGGAGGACAGACTCCCAGTGGTAGTCAGGCCCTAGCTGGCAGGGGTTAGGGCAGAGTATTCGCAGTCAATACTCAGGAGGCTCAGAGATCAGACAATATGGTCATAGGTACTATTTTGAATCAAAATGATATTACAGATGCCTTATTTGATTCTGGTGCTACTCACTCCTTTGTGTCACCCCACTTTGCACCTAAATTGAATAAGGAAAGGAAATTATTAGATGTGCCTTTGATGATTGCTACTCCTATGGGTGAGAGTGTTGATGTGGACTTTTATTATCCTGACTGTGTGATTGAGATTGATGATAACAAAGCTTTATATTCCATAGGCCTAACAAATCATCATATGCTAATTTAATTGAGTTGCCTGTATTAGAGTTAGATGTTATTTTGGGTATGGATTGGCTTACGAGGCATCGAGCGGTTATTAATTGTTATCGAAAGAAGGTCAGGTTTCAGCCTAAGGGGCAGCTAGAGTTTGAGTTTCACGGTGATATTCAGGAGTTCAGGGTTAATCTAGTTTCTGCTATCCAGGCTAGAAGGATGATTGGGAAAGGTTGTTTAGCCTATTTGGCTCATGTGATAGATGTGCAAAAGTCTTCTGTACAACTTGATCAGATACCAGTAGTGCGAGAGTTTCCTGATGTGTTTCCTGATAAGTTTTCAGGATTGCCCCCGGATAGGGACATTGAGTTTGAGATTGAGGTGTATATTGGCACTGACCCTATATCTATTCCTTTATACATAATGGCTCCAGCTGAATTGAAGGAATTAAGGTGTAGTTACAAGAGATAGGGAGATTGAGTTTGAGATTGAGGTGCATATTGGCACTGACCCTATATCTATTCCTTTATACATAATGGTTCTAGCTGAATTGAAGGAATTAAGGTGTAGTTACAAGAGCTATTGGATAGAGGGTTCATTAGACCGAGTAGTTCTCCTTGGGGTGTACCGGTATTATTTGTAAAGAAGAAAGATGGCTCTTTGAGGATGTGTATAGACTATAGGCAGCTGAATAAGGTGACAATGAAGAACAAGTATCCATTGCCTCGGATAGATGACTTGTTTAATCAACTGTAGGGTGTCAACCATTTTTTGAAGATTGATCTGAGGTCTAGGTATCACCAGTTGAAGATTAAGAAGGGTGGTGTACCTAAGACTGCTTTTAGGACCCGATATGGACATTATGAGTTCTTGGTGTTGCCATTTGGGTTGACCCATGCACCAGCTATTTTATGGATCTGATGAACAAGGTGTTCAGGTCATTTTTGGATAAGTTTGTCATTGTATTTATTGATGACATACTTATCTATTTTAGGAGTGAGGAGGAGCATGTGGAGCATCTGAGGATTGTTTTTCAGACACTTCGAGAGCATCAGTTGTATGCTAAGCTATTTAAATGCTAGTTCTGGCTAACCAAAGCATGTTTCTTTGGGCATGTGATATGCAAGGATGGTATTAAGGTGGATCCTCAGAAGATTGAAGCAGTTGCTAATTGGCCTTAGCCTACCAGTGTTTTAGAGCTTCGCAATTTTCTGGGTATGGCAGGGTATTATAGGAGGTTTGTGAAGGATTTCTCCAGGATTGCAGCTCCATTGACTAGGCTGATGCCGAAATAGGAGCGTTATTTATGGACTGATGAGTGTGATCGCAGTTTTCAGACCTTAAAGTATTGCCTCACCAGTGCTCCAGTGTTAGTATTGCCATCAGAGGGGGAGAAATTCACGGTGTATTGTGATGCTTCTCGGATTGGATTAGGGTGTGAATTGGTGCAGAATGGGAAGGTGATTGCTTATGCTTCTCGTCAGTTAAAGAATCATGAAGCAAATTATCTGACTCGTGATCTGGAGATGGCAGCTGTAGTATTTGCATTGAAGATTTGGAGGCACTATTTGTATGGATCGAAATGTGAGATATATACTGATCATAAGAGTTTACAGTATATATTTCAGCAGAAGGATCTGAATCTTCGGCAACGCAGATAGGTGGAGCTACTTAAGGATTATGACTGTGAGATCCTTTATCACCCGGGTAAGGCCAATGTAGTAGCTGATGCACTAAGCAAGAAATCCATGGGCAGTTTAGCTCATATCATGATTGGCAGGAGATACTTCATCCGAGAGATGAGGGATTTGGCAGATATGGGAATGGAGTTGGATTTGGGAGCCCAGGATCAGAACCAAGCTCTAATAGCCCAATTTCGGGTGAAGTAACTATTACTTGATGATATTAAAGTGGCTCAGGATAGAGATCCTTATCTATTGAAGCTTAAAGGTGATGTGCAGAGTGGTAAGATGACAGAGTTTACAGTGGAGGATGGCGTATTGAAGTGTGGGAAGCGTATATGTGTACCTAACTTTAATGGGCTACGGGATTAAATTATTAGAGAGGCTCATTACTCATCATACAGTGTACATCCATGGATTACAAAGATGTACCGTGATATGAGAGATGTATATTAGTGGCTTGGTATGAAGAGAGATGTGGCTCAGTTTGTTTTCAAATGTTTAGCCTGTCAGCAGGTTAAGTTTGAGCATCAGAAGCCATCAGGGTTGCTTCAGGAGATTGAGTTGCCAGAGTGGAAATGGGAGCATGTTACTATGGATTTTGTGGTGGGTCTACCGAGGACTACCATGGGTTATGACTCCATATGGGTGATTGTAGACCAATTGATGAAATCTGCTCATTTTCTGGAGGTTAAGACCAGTTACACGACAGCTCAGTATGCACAGTTGTATGTGTATAAGATTGTGCGACTTCATGGAGTTCCTTTGATGGTCATTTCAGACATAGGTACACAATTCACCTCTCGATTTTGGCAGAAATTTCAGGAGGCTATGGGTACCCAGTTATGGTTCAGTACTGCTTTCCATCCGCAGACTGAAGGGCAGTCGGAGAAGACAATCCAGACTTTGGAGGAAATGCCTCAGTTATGTGTTATGGATTTCAAAGGTAACTGGGATTATTATCTGCCATTGATTGAGTTCTCTTATAATAACAATTTCCACTCTTCTATTGGTATGGCTCCATTTGAAGCACTATATGGTAGAAAATGTAGATCTCCAATGTGTTGGGTGGAGCCAGGGGAGAAGCAGCTTGAGGGGCCAGAGCTAATTAGGGAAACTATGGAAAAGGAGCCTATGATCAGAGATCGGATGAAGATTGCCTTCAGTAGGCAAAAGAGTTATGCTAATCCGAAGAGAAAGGATATACATTTTGCAGTTGGTGATAATGTCTTCCTTAAGGTCTCACTGATGAGAGGTATTATGAGATTTGGGAAAAGGAAAAAATTGTCACCAAGGTTTATTGGCCCATTTGAGATTCTTGAGAGGATAGGTAACGTGGCCTATAGATTGGCTCTTTCACCTAATATGAGCCATGTGCATCCAGTTTTCCACATCTCAATGCTGCAAAAGTATGTGTCTAATCCATCACACATATTGGAGGTTCAGGATGTGGGTCTTAATAAGGACTTGTCATATGAGGAGCTACCAGTGGATATAGTTGATCGACAAGTCAGACAGTTGGAAAATAAGGAGATCCCGATGGTAAAAGTGCTCTAGAGAAACCAGTCGATGGAGAAGTGTACTTGGGAGAGTGAGTGTAATATCCTAGGTGAAACCCTAGTTGGAAACCCTAATCCTAGTACCTTAAACCTAGGGGGAGTTAGGGGTATTTGCATGAGTTGGTTGCTATTTGTGAAATATGATTTTACTTGATGTGTTTCTATGCTACTAATTGTATTTCATGCTATAGAATTTAAATGATGCAACTACATATGATTGATAGCTACATGTGTTATAGGATTGAATTAAATATGCTTACATGAGTGATTGATTAATATTGTGCTATATGATTTAAAATGTGTGTTACATGTGTAATTTGTTGTGAATTAATTATTTGGGAAAAATAAATGGAGGGTAAATAAAATAAAATAGTTTAATTAGGTTAGAAAAAAAGATAGGACTTGATTGTATAAGAAAGTAAATGAGAGGGAGCTAGTTGGAAATTTGTAGGACTTAGATGTAAAAGGAAGTGACGGAGAGGGATTTAATGGATATTTGTGTGACTAGGATCCTATGGAATGGAGTAATGGTGCATCCAAAATCTAAAGGATACATGTTAGGGTGCAAAGAGGTTATAATGAGAATGGAGCACTTGATCATTTCAAGATTTCACCAAACCAATTTTTAAAGTATAATTTTCTGCACATTGTCAACTTTCTCTTCAAAACCGTGCCTTCACCTTTG
>CANXYC010021163.1:0-40276 GCA_948193065.1 Aleurites moluccanus | reverse complement strand
TCGGTGAAGATTTCACACTTTTCCCCATACAGATAATGTCTCCAAATCTTTAATGCAAAAACAACTGCTGCCATTTCCAAGTCATGTGTGGGATAATTCACTTCATGCTTCTTTAATTGCCTGGATACATAAGCAATCACCTTCCCATGCTATATCAATACACATCAAAGTCCCACGCTTGAAGCAACACAGTAAATAGCAAATCCACCGGTGCCTGTAGGTAATGCTAATACTGGAGCTATAGTGAGATAAGTTTTGAGCTTCTGAAAACTCTCTACACAAGCATTATCCCACTGAAACTTGACTTACTTTCTTGTTAATCTGGTTAATGGTGCGGCTTTCCTGGAAATATCCTTCACAAAACGACGATAATAACCAGCCATTCCCAGAAAACTACGAATCTCGGTCACATTAGTTAGTCTAGGCCATTCTGCAACTGCTTCAATCTTTTTGGGATCAACTTTAACACCCTCTCCACTGATAACATGACCTAGAAAACACACTTCAGAAAGCCAAAATTCACTTTTTGAGAATTTGGCATACGACTGATGCTCCCGAAGAGTCTGCAATACCATTCTCAAATGTTCTTCATATTCCTCCTTACTTTTAGAATATATAAGTATGTCATCAATGAAAACAATAACAAATCTATCCAAGAATGGTTTAAAGATCTGATTCATCGGATCCATAAAAGCGGCAGGAGCATTTGCTAATCCGAAAGGCAGCACCAAAAACTCATAATGACCATATCTGGTTCTAAAAGCAGTTTTCATCACATCTTCCTTCCGGATTTTCAACTGATGATAACCTGACCGTAGATCAATCTTTGAAAAATAACTAGCACCTTGCAATTGATCAAAGAGATCATCTATTCTCGGCAATGGGTATTTATTTTTAATTGTCACCTTATTAAGCTGCTGGTAATCTATGCATATGTGCAAAGATCCATCTTTCTTTTTCACAAAAAGAACCAGCGCACCCCATGGTGAATTGCTAGGTCATATGAACCCTTTATCCAACAATTCTTGCAACTGGATCTTCAACTCCTTCAACTCAGTTGGTTCCATTCTATACGGAGGAATGGATATTGGATTAGTTCCCGGCAAAACTTCTATTTCAAATTCAATCTCTCTCTCTGGTGGTAAACCTGGTAACTCCTCTGGAAATTCATCCACAAAGTTATTTACCACAGGAATATGAGTAATATCAGAACCAGTTGCCCGGGTATCCACTACATGTGCTAAATAAGCTTCACATCCCTTTCGTAACAGTCGTCTTGCTCCAATGGCTGAAATCACATTCGCCATCACCCCCATTCTCTCATCATGATACATAAAACTTGGCTTCCCTTTCGGTTTAAATTCTATTTTCTTTTCATAACAATCAATAGAAGCTCAATTCTGTGATAACCAATCCATACCCAATATAATATCCAGTTCTAATACTGGTAATTCAATTAAAGTTACTGGTATGTTTCTCCCCTCAATTCCCACTTTACAATTTCTGTACTCTCTATCTACCGCAATAGTATCTTCAAAGGGTGTGGAAACCTCTAATGGCATTTCCATTTGACTACTATCTATTCCTAATTTATTCACATAAGAAGAGGACACAAAAGAGTGGGTAGTTCTAGTATCAAACAAAACTCTAGCCAACTCAGTTTGAATCAAAACCATACCTTCCACAACTATGTTAGATGCTCTTGCCTCCTGCTGATTAAGGGCAAATACCCTACCCTGACCTCTGTTGCCTACTGGTCTATAAATACCCTGAGTCTGCAGAACTGTAGGTTGTGAGGATACAGTAACTCTCTGCTGACCTATGGTGAGTGGACAGTCTTTAATAAAATGGCCCTGCTGGCCACATCTCAAGCAAGCCCCCATCAACCATCGGCATGCACCCAAATGGCGTCTGCCGCAAGTCCCACATATAAGAGTACTCTGTGAGGGCTGTTCTATCCGATGTATACTAACAGATGCTCGAGGAGTTGATGAAACAACCTCAGATCTACTATGCCCTCTACCCATACTAGATACTGGCTGGCTCTGTGAAGGCCTAAAACCACTCTCTGCAGGCCTACTCTGATAGCTCTGATCTCCTGTCCTCCTCTGACTGCTTTGTCCCCTATTTCCATCTCTCCTTCTTTGCTCTCTCTTTACCCTCTCATCCTTATATTTTTCTTCCATCTGAGTTGCGCTATCAATCAACTTTGTTAAGGATGTGAACTCCACTGCTAACAGTGAGTTATGGAGGGAAGCATGCAGTCCTCTTATGAACCTATGGATCTCCGCAGCTTCATTAGGAATAATTTGTCTAGCAAATTTTGCTAGTGTAATATCTACCATTTTTGTAGTATTTTATTGATTTTTTAAGTTTGGAGAATTATTTTAAATTTTAAATGAGAATGTTGAGAATTTCAGGAATTTTTTATTTTTGATGCTGCAGGATTTTGTGATGATAATTTCATGTTCTTAAAGGCATAATTTGGTAAAGTGTGAAAATGAAAGTTGTAAATTATGTCTTAATTATAATTCTGTATGTGTGATGAGTTGTGTCTATTTGAGCAAGGCTGATCTGGTTGAGAGTTTCTGCAGGGATGCAGTGTCTGTTTGAAATTACTAGGAATGACTGATGCAGAATTAGCTAAAGTTGTGAACATGAAAAATGTTCCTTTGTGTGTTGAGAAGATGGTTGTAAAATTTCAGAATTTTTGGGTAAGTGTATCTCAGTGTAGAGTGGGTTTTATCAGACTTGTTCCGAGAGATTCTAAGACAGCAAGTCTGGGCACCACGGTCTGTGTGTTGGTTATTTTGATTTGAAATTTTGATATGTTATGCTCATGTATGTTGATTGTAAGTGATAAAAAGAATTGGTAAGTTTGGATATTTATAGCTCATTTGCGAGCTGGCTAAGTGTGAGATGTTCAGGCAGGGTTTTAACTTAGAGGAATTTTGTTAAGGCGAGCCAGCAAAATGCGAGGAGGCATTTTGCGAAGTGGCGAAGTGGCGAGGAGAGTTTGCCAAAGTGGCAATTCGCGAAGAAGAAGTTGGCAAAGAGAGATTGGTGAAGAGCTTTGGCGAAAAGCTTTGGAGAAGAGGGAAGGTGAAGAGGGTTTGGCAAAGAGGGTTTGGCAAAGAGGATAAGGCGAGGTGGTATTATGCAAAAAGTCATTATACGAAGAGGCATTATGCGAAGAGGGAATGTGCGAAGTGGCAGTTCGCGAAGAAGTGAAGAGGCGAAGAGGAGAAGAAGCATTGCTGAGGTGGCATATGCGAAGAAGAGTTCGCGAGAAAGAATTCACTAGGAGAGCCTGGCGAGGCCGCATATGCGAGTTAGAATAGCGAAGTGGCAATGCCAGATCAAGTTTGGTGAGCTAGAAAGTGCGAGATGGGAATACGAAGTGGGAATGGCGAGCTGGCCTATGCGAGGTAGCTTTGCCGAGGCAGTTTGGCAAGCTGACAAGCATGTTTCTGGGCAGAGGTCTATTTAACCCTCAGCAGTCTAGAATTATTTTCACGATTTTTCCCTTCTTTCTTTCTTTCGTAAATTCAGTCTTCTTCTTAGATTTTTTCCATTTTATATTCTAAGGCATTAATATTTAAATTAATGCATTAGACTTCTAGATTAGACAATATTAAGGCAGAAATTACCAGATTTGTGCAGTAATCTCAGGAATTTCAGTTTAAAGGAAATAAGGTAAATTTTCTTCTTAAGTTATTTTCTTTGGATTTATTTAAGTCTGTGGGTTAGGATAATTAATGTTAGGTATACAAAATTTATTGCTAGTGATCTGAAGCTATTAATGGTAATTAATGTGGGAGAAAATTTGATTGGTGAGACTGCCATGAACAGTAACTCTGAAAATTTAATGCAGAAATTTCTTAAAGAGATAAATGAAATTGTTCTTGGGAATTAAGAATAGAGACACAAAGATAATTAATTATTAGGAAATCATGTTGAATATTATTGATTTGGAGAAACACTAATTTTGTATATTTGGGGAATTTCTTAGGAGGAGAAATTCGAATTGATTGAGGAATTAAGTGAGCAGAATTCTAAGGAGGAATTTAAGAGAAATTTGTGTAAGAGGTAAGTATGAACATCTTATTTGATTATTATTCTTTGGAAATTATGTGATCCAGTATCCTTATAATTGCTCATCCATATTTGTACATATTGTATAATACAGATGACTTGATCAATTTCCTTGGATCAAGTTCATATGATTATTATTTGTTGAACCCGATTTGAATGATGTTATATGATGATGGTCTTACGACCAATATGCTTCTTATGAGATTGAAACCCCATAACCCATGGATAGAACGCTCTTCCCAATGAGACTAAATTCATTGGTCCATTGTGCACTTTGGGAGCCCAGCCGATAGGGTTTTTATTTATGTTCCACCTAGAGGGGGCCATGAGCTCTAGGCGCATGCCTGGCCAAGCATGTGTGCACGTTAAGGTAGCAAGGCTACCGATACGTATGATATGATATGAGATCAGTTCTTCCGGATGAGATTTGATAATGCCATTCTTTGTGGGCATTCTATGTTCTAAATATGAACCATGATTTGATTTATGACATGATTTGATATAGCCAGTTTGTTATTAGAACCAAGTTTCCTTCAAGAAAAATTTATGATTTCTTTCATACTTATATGTATAATTATTTGTTCATAACCATGATTAGATATTCAGTTTCTTATTGCATGATGTTCATTTCTTACTGAGTTGAAGGCTCACTACTCTTCTGTGGATTTCAGGTGATAGCTTAGCTCGTGAGGGAGGTAATAGAGAGGATCAGGCTTCTTGACTTGTTCATTCCAAGAAGCATCATTGTAATAATTCTTTTGAGATATTTGTATAATTATTAATGGTATTATGATACAATATGTATTGGAGTACACTCTAGAGCTCTGTAGTTAGTCTTTCGAGGATACTAGTATATTTTGATGTATGATTATTACCTTTTTGGTACTCTTGTTCCTCAGTGATGTGAGATGTCTCTTTTGATCATTAAGGAACAAGAGAAAGATATGAAATAATAATGGAAAGATATGATTGATTTTAATTATATGTATTGACATGATAGATGTATAATAATATATGATATTGCAATTTATATGATGATGATGATGATGAGATTTATGATTTGTGAGTTTTCCGGGTTTATGGTGGCCTTAAGCCTACCCTTGCCCTAGGACCGTCGCACCACTGGAGTTGGGGTGTGACAGAGAAATGAATCAAGAAGCTCGATCTTCTCTATTAGCTCACTCACGAGCTACACTATCACCTGAAATCCACAGAAGAGGAGTGAGCCTTCAACTCAGTAAGATATGAACATGCAATATAAAAGAAATACATCATTCCAAAGGAAAGGTCAATCCAAAGCAATATGGGTAAGAAAAATATCAAATGGTTATGCTTACAAGAACAGAAGTGCTCACAATCGAATAGCACTATCAAATTACATAGTAGAACTATAGAGTGCATCAGTAGCCTTGCTACCTATCACAACAGAGCGCATCGGTAGTTCTTGCTACCTTATCGCAAATACATGCTTGGCCAGACATACGCCTAAAGCTCATGGTCTCCTCTATGTGGAACACTGATAAAAACTCTATTAGCTAGGCTCCTAAAGTGCACAATGGACTAATGAATTTACTCTCATTGGGAAGAGCGTTCTATCCATAGGGTCGTATGGTTTCAATCTCACAAGAAACATATTGGTCACAAGACCATCAACATATAACACAAATTTAATCAAGTTAGCGAATAGGTTTCATATGAACTTGATCCAAGGAAATATGATCAAGTCATTTACAAGATAATTATGACAATCACATGAAACAATTATCATTGCTTGAAAATATCATGGAAACTTTAATTAATAGGTCATTAATACAATGTCATACTTAATAAGGAAAAGGCTTGGGCAACATTTCAAAGAAACAATATGCATATGCAATGTTCATACTTACCTCTTCACAAATTTACCTTTGAATTTCCTTTAATAGTTTGCTCAAACAATAATTTCCTCAATTTCCTTGGTTTTTTTCTCCTATGAAATTTTCCCAAATATTTAAAATTAGGGTTTTCCTTAATCAATAATACTCAATATGATTTCTTAAAATTTAACCATCTTATAGTTTCTATTTTTGATTCCCAACATCAATTTAGTTCAACTCTTAAAGAAAATTTGAATTTAATTTCGAAATTATTGTTCACGTTACTATTCATGATAATCCATAAATTTTAATTTCTCCCACTTTAATTACCATTAATAGCCTCAAAATGCTTGTAATAAATTCTATATATCCATAATTAACTATTCTAACTATCAGAATTTATTTATCTACAGAGAAAATGACATTTGAAGAAAATTTACCTTATTTCTCCAAAACTAATTTTCTTGAGAAAATCTACTTGAAACTGAGGATTGATGCCTTAAAATGTAATAATCTAATGATTTAATGCATTAATTTTGAGTATTAATGCATTAGAAAATAAATGGAACAAATCTGAGAAGAATAGAAGAAAAACGAAGAGAAGAAGAAGAAAAATCGTGAAGAAAATCGCTACTGGGCATTGGTTAAATAGGCTACTGCCTCAAAATTTTCGCTTGCCAGCTCACCTCGCCAATTCGCCTCAGCAAGCCACCTCGCATAAACCAGCTCGCAATTTCCACTTCGCCAATCCGCTCTAGCAATGCCACTTCGCCAAAGCCACTTCACCAATCCCACTTCGCATGTCCAATTCGCATATGCCGCCTCGCATATGCTGCCTCGCCAAACTCTCCTCGCGAACTCCACTTCACATATGCCACTTCGGCAATGTCTCTTCGCCAAACTTGCCTCGCCTAACTCCACTTTGCATATGCTACCTCGGTAATGCCTCTTCGCCAAACTCGTCTCGCCTAACTCCACTTCGCATATGCCACCTCAGCAATGCCTCTTTGCCAAACTCGCCTCGCCTAACTCCACTTCGCATATGCCACCTCAGTAATACCTCTTCGCCAAACCCGCCTCGCCTAACTCCACTTCGCATATGCCACCTTGGCAATGCCTCTTCGCCAAACTCGCCTCGCCTAACTCCACTTTGCATATGCCACCTCGACAATACTTCTTCGCTAATTACCACCTCAGCAATCTCACTTCGCCATTTCACCTGCTCGCATTGCCAGCTCACAAATGCCACCTCGCATTTGTCGGCTCCCAAATACCAGTTTCTATAGAGCTGGAATTCTTCCTCGACAACTTATATTTAATTAGCTTGCAAATGAGCTATAAATATCCAAACTCCCTGATTCTTTTTTTCACTTAAAATATACATTCATAGGTCCAACATATCCAAAATTTAGATTAAAAGGATAACTACACAAACTATGGTGAATCTCTAAAGTTTATCCTGATTTACTGCTCAAAATTCATCCGAACAGGCTTGAGTAATTCCATTCTCCACTGAGTTATACTTATCACAATCTCCTGAAATTTTACATCCAATATCACAACACATAAAGGAACATTTCTCATTTTTACACTTTTGGCTCATTCAACCTCAATCATTTCCAGAAAAATCAAACATATCCAGATTCTTGCAGAAAATAATGAACCAGACAAGATCTGGTCAAGGAGGCATAACTCTTCACACACATAAAATTTTTCAGAACCATTTTACAGAATTAAATATGAGATATAAATATACAACTTTTATGTTTTACACTTTACAAAATTATTCCTTTAAAATTATGAAATTAGCCTCATAAAAATCCTCCCTGCAACCAGAAATTTCTGGATTTCCTCAAAACATTTTATATCCTCAATTAATTCAACGAACATACAATTAATAAAATAGCCAAAAATGACAGATATTACACCTTATATCATTTCACGAGTTTAAGCTACTAAAAATATAGCTAATGAGATTTATATGAGTACGAGACCCTATATCTGTTATGTTTTATTTTTTCCATAATATTTATTCTTTGATTATGTGACTTTAATTCCATTGCTTGTTTCCTTGTTACCATTATCTTTGATATGAAAATTTGGTCGATTATCCTGTCCTTACCTAACCTTATTATATAATAATATATTTATATATCACTGAGTTGTAAAACTCACCCCTTTAGTGGTTTGACATTTTTCAGGGCAGAAGAAAATAGTAGCGGTTATGAGGTTTTATTCTACTTCAAAGGAACCGGACCTCCTTACTATGTAAATATATTTAAACATAATTCTTTTGTTGTATATTAGAAGCTCCATGGTTAACTAGACTAGTTAGTAATTATTGTATATGATAAGAAGATAGATAATGTAAATTAATTACTAGCATGTTGATGGATATCAATAAGATTTGGTATTTTTCATATTTGTATTTGTATATTTTTGGTATTTTTATTTTCATTAATTACTTTTGATAGAAAACTTATTTTTAGGCGCTATTTAAGGTATTATATTAGTTTTAATTTGTTTCTCTATTTAAGTTAGTTTTGATTTCTTTCCTTATTTATATAAATTTGGTGATTTATTTTCTTTTAGGAATAAATTACTATATTAGACTCTAGGATTTTCTGAAAGTTATTTCCTATATATTGTTTTGTAAACCTTAGGGTTGAGAAGTTTTTTATTGAACTAAAATAATATTTTTATGTGAAAGTTATTTTTTTCAATTTTCGGTATTCTTTTGAATTAACGAACTTTGATGCCTATTAGTCTGGTATTCATTTAGAATCAACAGATACTTAGAAGGCTTCTGCTATGTCAATTGGTATCAGAGCTTACACTCGTTCCTTGAAAAGCCATGCCACCAAGGAGAGGATATCAAACTGTACCTATAGAGGAGGTTTATGATCGTGACACAGGAGCTCAGATGGAGCAACATATCATAAACCATATGAAGGAACATATGATACAAATGATGGATCAGTTAACCCAATGAGTAAATAAGCTTTTAAGAGATCAAATATTTAATCTCTATGCCTCAGAAATAATATCAAATGTCAATTGGAATTTACATCCAGTATTTGATGATTATCCTGATGAAAAAATATTATTATCTACGGCGATAGTTTTATCATCTATTGAGAATCATAATAATATCGAAAAATCACAACAGATCACAATACTTATTACAAGAATGAAAAATATTATTATGAAGATTCATTTTTAATTAATCTTTCTACCATTTTTGATTCTCTATTCCTTAAAAGAATTTTAATTGAAAGTTATATTAAAAATTATTGGACTGATTGGATGGGAAATATAATAAATATTGGAAAATTTCATATTATTTATAAGTATTTTCAAATGAGAAGAAAAAATATATCGAGTCAAATTCTAGGACGAATTTGATTTACCCTAAAGAGAATGATGGAGACCAATAAGAGTTGTGTTTTTCTATATTTGTATTTTTGGTATTTTTTACTTTCTTTATTTACTTTTGATAGGAAACTTATTTTTAGGCACTATTTAAGATATTATATTAATTTTGATTTGTTTCTCTATTTAAGTTATTTTTGATTTATTTCCTTATTTATGTAAATATGGTTATTTGTTTCCTTTTGGAAATAAATTACCATATTAGACTCCTAGGATTTTTTGAAAGTTATTTTCTATATATAGTTATGTAAACCTTAGGGTTGAAGGAGTTTTTGATTGAATTAAAATAATTTTTCTGTGTGAAAGTTGTTTCTTCTAATTTTTGGTATTCTTTTGAATCAATGAACTTTGATGTCTATGAGTCTGGTATTCATTTAGAATCAATAAACTCTTAGAAGGCTTCTGTAGCAGATCACAAAATAAATCTACAAAACAGAAGAATATTATTATGAAGATCTATTCTCAGTTAATTTTTCTACCTCATCTAGTTATCAATTCATAAAAAAAAATATAAAAAAAATTATTTGAAACTTATATTAAAAATCATTGGACATATTGGATGAGAACCATAAGAAAAATTGAAAAGTTTTATTCTCTTGATGAGTATTTTACGAACATATATGTTCAATATATAATTCTTTTTTCTAAAATTCTTTTTTCTAAAATTCCTTTTGATGATGATATTGCTGCAAATTCAAGGTTGAATTTTCTCTACCCAAGAGAGAATTATGGAGATCAACAAGATTTGGTGTTTTCCATATTTTTATTTATATATTTTTGATATTTTTATTTTTCTTAATTACTTTTGATAGGAAACTTATTTTTAGGGGCTATTTAAGGTATTATATTAGTTTTGATTTGTTTCTCTATTTAAGTTAGTTTTGATTTATTTTCTTATTTATGTAAATCTAGTGACTTATTTCCTTTTGAGAATAAATTACCATATTAGACTCTAAGGTTTTCTGAAAGTTATTTCCTATATATAATTATGTAAACCTTAGTGTTGATAAGTTTTTTATTGAATTAAAATAACTTTTTTGTGTGAAAGTTGTTTCTTCCAATTTTCAGTATTCTTTTAAATCAACGAATTTTAATGCATATTAGTCTGGTATTCATTTAGAATCAACAAACTCTTAGAAGGCTTCCGCTACATCACATATTATGGATTATATAATTAAATGTATGATGATGGATCAAATTATAAGAATTATGTATTGGAATTGAGATGAGGAGAGAATATGATAACAATTGGTTAATAAGTTCATAGCAGAGGTTCTTTAGGTGTTGGTTGTGTAGGCGGGTCCTATAGGACCGTCATATTCTATTTTTTGGACATGACAACATTGAGTTGTATTTTGTTAATAATCCTAAGCCTCTGGATATGGATGATAAAGAGGCTAACACTGTAGAGTAAGAAGATGATCGTGAGTATAATAAAGAGTCTAATAGTGATTTAGAAATATATGATCATTTGTCTGAACATTATTGGGATACATTTGATGGAATTTCACCAAATGGGGTTACACCCAGAACCACTTCACCTATTATAAATACTCCTAATGAAACTGCACCCCATATACCCTCACCAATCCATACTTCACCCCATGTACCCTCATCAATCCATACTTTACCCCATGTACACTCACCCATTCAAGCTTCATCTCATGTACCTGCATCTAATCAAATTTTACCAACAATACACGAACCAGAGGTTTAAGATGCACCCTTTGAAACTGCTTCAAAGCATAGAACTTTTATTGAGATGGAATTAAATTATGATGACACAGACAGTGAGTATGTGTAAGTATCTAATAGAGATGCAACTTCAGATGAAGATGACCCAGACATTAGTGTTGCTAGCTTGTTTTATGATGACTATGAGGGAAGTGGTGATGATATTTTTAGTGATGCGAGGGATGGTGCAGATGGGAAGGATGTTGAGATGCCCCAAAATTGTATTGCACCTAATGTTGAGCCTTTGACTACAAAGAACATTGACTTGAATGATGAAGACTTAAATGAATTCAATGAAGATGCAATGGATAATGATGAGCTGCATAGCTTAAGAGGTTCTTATGATGATGAAGTGAGGTATCCTGAATTCGATGAAGACACTAGATTCAAGGATCCAAAGCTTTGCATAGGCATAAGGTTCTCTTCTCACTCTATGTATAGGAAAGCTTTGAAAGAGTGGGATGTAAAAGGGGGTTTCAGTTATCTATTGGTTAAGAATAATAGGAAAAAAAATTTAGATGTTTGTAAGTATAAATGTGGGTTCAGAGTGTGTGCCTCCAAATTTCCTGACAGTGTACATTTCAAATTAAAATTTTGAGACCTAAGCATGAGTGTCCCATTGATTTCCAAAACAATCTAGTGAATAGCACTTATTTGAGTGAGAAATACCTTAAAGAGTTTAGAGAAAATTATGACTGGGATGTTCAAATAATGCAAAAGAGTGTGAAGAAGCAACTTAGGGCTCAGGTATCCTTAGTTAAATGCTATAGAGCTAAGAAGCATATAGAAGGTGATGTGATTGAGAAGTATAAGAGGCTAAGGGACTATGTTGTAACTGTGAAAAAGTGTAATCCCAGTAGTTAAATAAAAATTGCTAGATGTAGAGGATGACCAAGCAGAACTCTCATCCAATTAAGCAAGGTAAAGAAAATATTTTATGTAAAATATACTGGGGTGACTAGATACAAGGGTGATATTTGCCCTAATTCATAAGAAAAGTTAAAAAAGATCAAGTATGAGAGTAGATATTGTTTTTGTACTCTTGCTGGAGAGAAAATATATGAGGTAGACTTTTATGACACCAAGACTATGGTAAACTTAGCAAAACAAAGTTGTACCTGCAAGCTTTGGGGTTTAACTAGAATCCCATGTAAACATGGTGTTTCTACTATTTATACCAATAAATAGAAGCCAAAGCAGTATGTCTACCCTTTTTATTCAAAAGAGAATTTTCTTGTTGTTTATAACCATATCATATACCTTGTGTCTAGCCAATAAGAATGGGGGAGAACTAAGTATCCTGATATACACCCTCATATATCTAGAAAACCAGCTGGTAGGCCAAAAAAAGAAAAGGGTTAAAGCTCCAAATGAACCAAGAAATCCATACAAAATTTCAAAAGCAGACAAATAGGTTTTGTGTGGTAATTACAAACAACATGACACAATGTGAGGGGTAAAGCTTTAATTATTGGCGAGACACCTTGGCAGAGAAGAAATAGACTGAAAAAAAAAAAAAAGGAATATGAGACCTTCCTTAAATAGATATGAGCAAACTGAGCAACAGAGTAATCCAAATATAGCAGCTCAATCTGCAAAGAGAACCAGATTTACCTCAAGTAGGGCTCAACCAAGTGAGCACTCAAGTCAAACACAGGCAGCAGCACAATCATCAAGAAATATTGTTGCAACTAGGGTAAATGACTTATGACTTAATTTCTTTTAGTTATTGTGCTAATTAATGTTATTTAATTACTGTTTTTGACTCTTTCAGACAAGAAAAGGAAAGGATGCAGCAACAACAGCAATTAGTACCACACCATCCACTCAACTAGCAAAAGGTTCACATGTGCCTGGCAACCAGCAAAGTAGGTTGTATAGTTCACAGCCAACCCCATCAGCATTGAGATCCAAGGTTGCTTTCAATGAATTTGAATTGCTTTAAATGGCTATACATGGCAACTCACATGCTTCATTTCATATTTTATGCAGAAAACTAATTTCAAACCTCCAAGACCAACAAAACAGAACACTCCACAAGTACTAGCTGAACCAACAACTCAAAAGGTGTTAGCTTCTAACACGAGTACCAGCTCCACCACCAATGCACCATCAACCTCTAAGAACCTTTAAAAGAGTTTCTGAATTGGCTTCCATTGCAAGAAGAACTTCGCCAAGGAAGAAAACATAGAAGTTATGAACATAAATTTATTCCTCAACAAATTTTTTTGATGTATAGAACAATATTTTGATTAATAGGCAAACACATTTTGATGTATAGGAAACACATTAACTAATTGTCTTGATTTGTCATCAACAATCTAGATAAACCACATGTTTGGTATGTAAATGAATGATTAGCTATCTAGATAGTGTATGCCAAATTTAATTATTAGTAATATATGTGACTATGGAATGTTATTGCTATTTTTTTTTGGCACATTCCATCTCAAACAATGATTAAATATAATGATCAATCAAAATATTCACAATTCAGTTTTGTTATTTAAATTTGATTTATATTTTGTTATTAAGTCTATGTTAGATCTTAAAGTTTTAAATTCTTGTTTTGATAGTTACAAACAATTAATTTAAGAACTAATTTGTTTGTTTGATTATATGCAACATAGCCAAAATCTCATAATTCAAGCTACAGAAAATGCAGAAGCAGCGAGTAGTACTAATAGAGTAGCAGCCGCGACCTAAGGCAGTCCCAGGGGCTAATAATCAGTTACAACCGTGACTAAGCAATCTAGAAGCTTAGGTCCAAGACAGCAGATTATTTGCGGCTGCTACCAGACAAGTCATAACTGCGATTAAGCATTTCAGAAACTTAGGTCCAAGGCATGAGACTAGCTAAGGTCGCTACAGGAAATTCGCAGGCTCAACTAAGGACTCCAAAAAGTCTAGAAGCCCAAGTCCAGAACAGGGCAATATTTGTGGACACGAATATTTTGTAGCAGTCGCTACCAAAGTGTTTCGCAACTGTTACCATGGGGTCACAGGGATAAGTAAGAGAACCAAAGTGGACAAAAGGTTAAAGGCGAAAGTCACAACCGCTACTAAGAAGACCTCAGAGTTCTAGTGGCTTCAATCCTCAGTTGGGCGATATTCGCAGGCGCAACTCAAGACTCAAAAAAGTTCATAGCCACAAATGTCAAGTAGCTGTTGTGAAGTTTATCAATATCAAATAAGTCCTTGAAACCAAGAGGATGAAAATTACATTATGTATTTCACCAAATATTTTCATTATTGAATTTTTTTCATACATTATGTATACAAAAATTACATTCTAAATTACTAATACACTTTCATATATTCCAAGGCAAATATAAGTTGTCATTTTCAACTCTATTTCTCCTATATCCTAAAAATATATATACAGAAACCAAATCAATTATTATGCAAACTGGCTTCATTTTGCACCAACCAGCTGCCATTTTCTTATCTTTGAATTTCATCGTCATCTCTAACAATTGCATCTTCATCATCTCATTTTCTTTATATGAATTTCGTAGTACATGCTTCAATTTGTTAATAATCTCTTTACTTCTACTAAGTTCACTAGCAGCTTCAACTTCCCTTGCCCAACATTCCGCAATTTTATTTTCTCACTGTTGAATCTTCACCAATAAGTTTGGAATTATGTCTGAGCACCCATTACACACACTTTCATCTATCCATTTGAATACCACAATTGCGCCTCTTTATAACTGGACTTGCTGGTTTACTTCTACTACCAAAACTCTTACTTGAACGATGCTCTGATTGGGTGCTCATATTCAGTTTTTGAATGAGAAAGAAGATTAAGCTAATTTGGGAATTAGGGTTCCAAGTGTGAAAGTATAAGAGAGTAATTTGGGAATGGGAATGGGAATTTATATATACAAATGCTCGTTTTTCTTTAATTAGTTTTTTTTTATTTCAATTTAATCCAAGTGGAAAATCAAAATTCACATGTTTGTATACATGTAAAAAAAAATTTAAAAAGTAGGGTTCACTAGTGATACGTCAGCGCCACATCAGCGCATTAGTCTCGTGAATCCCAAAATGTTAACGGCAGCAACCCAAGATCTCTTTTTATTAAAAAAAAAATTCACAGACCTTAAAATGAAAACGAGACAAATCACAAGATACTATTTTTATACTTATTCCTAAATATCATGTATATATCTTAAATCATTTTAATTAATTTAAAATTCTCTCAAAATAGTAAGTTAAAATTTTAAATTAAAAATTTGTACTGAACACTATCAATCGATTATTGATATTTAAATAACTTTACAATTTAAAAATTTTCAAATTAATCGATGCTTGAATTTTAATACTTAATTAAGTTTTATTAACACAATCAGATTTATTGAAACCTATTAAGTACTAACACATAATGACAAATGTGGTAGATCATGAGCACTGATGACTAGGCTAACATATATATATATATATATATATATATATATATATAACAAATAATTTAATTATGTAAAATTTTGTAAATAAAAATAGAAATTTCGATGAAATTTAAATTCATTATATATTACTAAATAAATACTCCATTATTTTTTTAAAATAAATTATATAATTAGAAAATTAGGAAAAAAAATTAGGCATTAACACTGAGACTTAAGGCTTTATTTAGTTATGAAAAATATTTTTTATTTTTTATAATTTTTATTTTCTTTTCTTAATTTTTTATATTTTTATTTTTCAAATTAAAAATTAAAAATAATAAAATATAATAAAATTTATTTTTATTTTAAGTTTCCTCTATTTCTATTTAGAAAAATTAAAATCAAATTTTAATTTTCTATTTTTGTGAAATAATATTCTGGCAAATAATTTTTTTTCTATAACTAAATAAGGCAGATGCATAAATTTTAGGAATGAAATATTTTATTAAATTTTAGAAAGGATGACACATTTTATTGCATACATTATTTTTCTTGCAAAATTGAAAAAAAAAAGAAAAGAAAAGAAAAATAAATAAAGGAAAATACAACTAAATAATACTTTATCAGGAATTAGAGAATTAATTTTTCACAATAAAGAATTAATTTCATTAATTTAATTAAATTTCAGAAAATAATGATAATTTATTCAAAATATTTATAAAAATCAAAAGGGAATGTGCTGCTTGGCATAAGGTGGATTCGCTAAAAAAAATTAAGAGATTAAATTTAAATAGTAAATAATATAATAACAATTTATTCTATTATTCAAAATTTTAGTTGAATATTAATTTAATTTAAATTTTTGAAAATATGTTAGTAACGTATCAAACAATGTAAAATTTAAAAATAAGAAATTTTTTTAATTTTAAATAGTAAAGAATGTTATCAACTACCGTTAAATTATTGAGAAGGATTAACACCAAATAAAAAAAGGAGAATTTCTCTTGCATGCTTTTGGCTTAGCCTAATTAATGGTAAGTCTATATATCTATATAGTAAGTTAGACTTTGATTCCCCTTCCCATTGCTAAGAAAAAAAAAAAGGAATTTCCCAAGAAAAAAGAGAGAAAGATAAATCATGAAATAGAGGTTTTTTTTTTCCCCCCTCTTTGCCTTTCGCCATACACTACAAAAGTACAAATATAAATCATAACAATTACAATTTTTATTTAATATTTAAAGGAAAAATTCTTAGGTGAACCTAATTCATCATAATTTAAATAATTAATTATTATATTCAATTTATGGAGCAGTTATTGATTAATATATTATATTATTATTGATAATTAATAATTTTATTTGGTGGATTAGATTCACATATTAATTTTCTTTTAAAAAGAGGAATATTAAAATATAAATATATTACAAGTGTATATGTATAATTATAATTTAAATACTAATACATCATAATTAGTTATAATGTATTATAATTAAATAATACTAATACTAATACATTTGTTTTAATACAACTTAAACTATAATTGGATCATAAAAGTTAATCAAATAAACCAACAAATAAAATCAAAATATAATAGCTCAACAATAATCATTAAAGATAGAACATTATAACAGTTAATTAATTTTTAAGGCTTCTAGCCTTCATCACAAAATCAAGATTTCATTGGCTATTTAATTTCCTAGCAAAATAAAATATAATGAATACATAAATATTGGATTATTGGAATGCTGATGAAATTTATCGACTATGCTTTTGAGCTACGTCTTGAAGTGACCATAATATCTTTATTGACAGTTGCTAGCAGAGAGTGAATGCCTTCATGAGTAAACTTGGGTTTGTGTATAAAGAAAGAGAAGTGAGATTTTAACTATAAATCAATTTAGGAGAAGCTTCTTTTTTTTTTTTAATAGGTTCTATTAGAGTACTTGTTATCATCTTTTTTTATGTAAAAAAAAAATACTCTCTCTTCAAATTTTAAAATTAAACAATATAAATAGAATATATTAAAAAAACTCATAGACGAATATATATAAAGCTAAAGAAGCACGTGCCCTCATTTAATTTTTAAGATTTTTCAGAATAAATAATTTAATTTTTGAAATTAGATAAAATCAATAAAATGATCTTTTTATTTTTAAAAATTAATTTTTTAGTCCCTGATAAAATATTAATTAGTTTTATTTTCCTTCACTTTCTTTTTTTTTCTTTTATTTGCTTTCATTTTCTTTCCAATTTTCTTTCGTTTTCTTTCAAATTTTTTATTTTTTTTCTCCTAATTTCCTTCATTTTTCTTTTTCAAGATATTATAATGATTTTTTATTATTTTTAATTGAAATATATGTTTAATATTATTATTATTATTTTTATATTTTTAAATAAATTTATTTCATTATCATAATGTTTATTCTTAAACTTTATGCATCCGTCATTGAATATGAGGAGTGTTCTTTCCTGAAATTTCTGTATTAATACATAGTTGATATTATATCTAGTCTGACTTTAATTATTGTTGTCTGATAAAAATAAATAAATTTAATCACTTATAATTAAGTTTTAATAATAACACTTATTAGTCCAAATGAGTAGAAATATGATATCTCATAATATATTTATCAAAAATAATTAAATAATAAATTTAATCACTTTTAATCTGGAATGAGTTACGAATTCATAATATATAAATAAATATCAATTTTCAAGCTCTTTAAACTAGAATGAATTTATTTCAGCTTTAAAATCTTTCATTTAAGATTTTAATTGGTCACTTTTAGTTTTAAACTTTAATTTTTTTTTTATAATTTTTCTTATTTATTTTTTATTCGAAATAAGGGTTTAACAAAATATTTAATTAAGTTTCGTTTCCAATTATTTAAAGATAAATTTTAATTAATAAAATTATAAATTACTTAAAAACCTTTTGTATTTTGTTTTGAACACAGATAACTTTGTCTCCTTGTAGTCTATCAAATTCGAATATGAATTTAATAAAGGTTAAATATAAGTATGTGACTATCAATAATTAAATCTTAATTAATTTGATTATGTAGTACTAAAATTGCTTATTATATTATGAATTTCAACTATAATCGAATTCAAAATAACTCTTGAAAAATGAATTAAGAGAAAGTGATGACTACTTTTTTTACATTAAATGACAAAAATAAATATATATTTTGTTATAGTATGACACTATATACATAGGCAAGAGACTTGCATTTTCAAAACAAACTTATATCATAAATGGTGTTTTATAAAAAAAAATAGCAGATTACTAAACTTAGGTAGATCTCTAGCACAAAATAGATGATTCCAAAAGACGCATCTCTTTTTTAGCCACCCAATAATAAAATGTCACGTAGTCATTTGTTCAAACAACGACAACCTTCAATTCAATTCCATGAAGTGTTATCTATATATATATATATATATACACATGCTTTGTCCCTTCATTCTATCAAAAGCCCATCTTTCGCCTCTTATAACTCTCATATTTCGCCTCAACCTTTCATTTCACGGCAATGGCTGGCTATGGATTGTTGAAGGTCGACGAAGATCAACTTAAGAGCAATAGGCGAACCTCGCGTGTCGCTTCTCTTGATGTCTTTCGTGGTCTCTGCATCTTTGTAAGCTTAATTTCTCTTCCCCTTTAATTATTTTTTCTTTGCTTTTGATTGGTTGCTAAGAAAATGTGAGAAAATTAATGAAACAGCGCCAAGTTTATTAATTTTTCTCCTTGTGTTTTCTCTATGCTTTCTGATTCCCTTTGTTTTTTATTAATATTTTTTATTTTTTATTTTATTTAAAGAAATTATATTCATCTTAACCTTATATTTTAATATATAAATATGGAGTTTAATATAAAATAAATTCTTCACTTTAGAAGCTAATTTTTAACGTTATATCTTTCAAATATATATTAATTATCAATCTTATACTTTTTATTAAATTTTAAAACATATATATGTGTGTGTGTGTGTGTTTGGTTGATGAGAAAATGCAAGAAATTAAAATGATGAAATTAAAGCTTTTTATCCAGTCAATTTCTTTTTTTGAAAGGGTACAGATAAGGAAATGAATGTTGCGTGTGTGTATTTTGTATAAAGAACAACAGAACAAAATTTGCCTGCTCTCTAAGCAAATATTTATGACGCCGAACCATCCTTTTTCCATTGTTTTTCTTACTTTACTTATAAATAAATTTATATTTTGTTGCGTAATAAGAAATTAAAATTAAAATTTATTTTTATATTATTAAAATTTAAATGATAACTTTTGCAGTAGGATTGTTATTCTTTTTTCCATTAATTCTTTCTACCCAACTGAGTATTTTTTTTATTCTTTAGATTTTAGAGATTTTAGTATATATATATATATATATATATATATATATATATGGGTTTCCTGAAATTATTAATAATAATTTTAATGGACAGAAGGTATATTTTATGTTTTATTTATAAATTTATAACATTAACGCAATATAATTTTATTTAATTTAATTGTTCGTATTAATTATTAAATATTAATTATTACTGATAATTATATTAAAAATTTTTATCAAATATTAATAACTATTGTTGATAATTATATAAAAAAACTTCACCAAATACATGATATGTTGTGCTGTTGAATTGCTAAAAGTTAAAATTAATAATAAAGCCATGCTTGTTTATTATGAATTTAAAACTCATGTGTTGTCATAATTTGCCCACTAATGCTTTGAGTAGTGGAAAAAATGACAAACATGAGCCTGAGATGAACCGCTTTTTATTTATTTATTACCTAAATTATTTTCAAGCCTTCAAAAATAAAGTACTTCGATCACAGTTGGGCCTGAGTAGAATAGGCTTTTACCATCTACGAGTTGAGATAGCCCAGCTCATCCAGTATTGGATCAAACATTATATTTACAAATAAACAAAATATAGTTTAAAAAAATGCAAATAAAGAATAAGAGATTCAAAGTTTCAAACACATAGATATGCCAAAATTTATTTAAAAGTGAAAATAGAAATTTCAATAAATATGAAATATCAGTTAATAAATAAATAAATATCTGATATGGGTCCCATGTGCTGGCTTCGAATCAGGCGCATAATTCCTCATTCCTTTTAAGAATACTGTATTGTATCCAATAATATTTTGCCACGTGACAGTTTGTCATGCCAAGACAATTTTTTTTTAAGTCAATAATTTAGAAAACTAACTAGTAACAGAAGAGCAGCAGCCCTTTCCTTGATTCTGTCTTCTTCTCCAAAAGAGCAGAGCTTCTCTTTTACTTCTTTCTTCTTTCTCTCATTTCTCCTTTATAAAAATACAATGGCTGATTACCAGCCCTTACTGTCTCCCCAGCCACCACCACCACTATCCGATAACAAATCTTCACGTGTTGCTTCTCTCGATGTCTTTCGCGGCCTCTGTGTCTTTGTCAGCTCTGTTTTTCTCTGTTTTCTTTTTGTTCTCTTTGATCTTCTGAAATCTTCATATTTTCTTCAAATTTACGTTTCTTTATTCTGGGTTCTTGTTTCTTTTATACCCTTTTGCTTGTTTTTTTAACCTTCTTTCTTTGCTGACTTTTTAGCTCTTCTGCTGTTTGGTTGTTGAGAAAATTCTTTAAAAAAGAAAGTTTCTTTGTTAATTTTCTAGTATAACTCCTTTTCACTATCTGTTTTTTGAACTAAGAGTAAATAAAATTCCTTAAATAAACTTGAAATTTTTCATCTTGTTAGTGTTTGACTGTTTGGTAATCAACTAATTTTGTTTTGGTTTGTTGATTTCAGCTAATGATGCTTGTTGATTATGTGGGTTCGATTTTTCCAATTATTGCTCATTCTCCATGGAATGGCCTTCGCTTGGCGGATTTTGTTATGCCTTTCTTTCTTTTTATAGCTGGAGTTTCTCTTGCACTTGTCTATAAGGTACTACTCTGACAATTTCTTCAGAAAATGGATTATTAAATTTCTAGGGATTGGTATCTAGTAATTCTATTCACTGCATTGATCATTGATGAATAATAATTCTTTATTTTGATAATTTAATTCTTTTTTATTAATTATCAATTTTATATTCGATAACAAAGTGTGATTCATATCGTAATTAATTTCATTAAAAGTGATTTTTAATTGAAAACTCTGTTTTTTCTTTCAAATACATATTCAGAAAGTATCAGACAAAGTAGATGCTACATGGAAGGCAGTGCTTAGAGCAGTAAAACTATTTTTCTTAGGTGTTTTTCTTCAAGGTAACATCGTCAATGAGTCAGTGTTGTGCATTATATAATCTTATATCAATAAATTTTTAGATTTCATTTAATTTTTTCTTTTAAAACAATAAAGTTTCATTTAGATTTCAATTCAAGTATACAACATTAATTCTGTTTCAGGTGGTTATTTTCATGGGATAAATTCCTTGACCTATGGTGTTGACATTGAAAGAATACGTTGGCTTGGCATTCTGCAGGTACTCCCTCCTCTACATATAGATAATTTTTACTTTGATCTTGCACAATATAGCTATACACTGTTAAACTTGTTTTTGTTGTCATTTAAGCCAGAGAATATCTATAGGATACATTGTTGCGGCTTTATGTGAGATCTGGCTTTCGCGTCGAACGCAGAGGGAAATAGGCTTTTTCAAGCGTTATTATTGGCATTGGTAAGGTTTTAATATCTGGCTATTCTCTACACATTCTGAAACTTCAAGCACAATGCATATATATATAAATATAGTGACGGCCATGTTTGGAAAGTCATATTGAAATGTAATGTAACATAATCAAATGCATTTTTAGCCTAAACACTTACGTATTGACCTGATTTACAAACTATAGATTCATGCCAAACCTTTTCCTTTAATATATACATATAGATTAACATTCAAGCTGTATTTTAATATACTGATCAAATTGTTATCCAAAGGATATAATCTTGGTATGTGATTTTATTGCTTTAGCAATCCAATCCTTTTTGGTCAAGTTAACAATCTATGGTAAAATAAATAGCAAGTAAAAGCTTTCACGGATTGAGTTATTATAGTCATTAATTTGTTGCATTCTTTTCTCAATTCATTGATGAAGAAAAAATTTGTTTTCCAGGATTTTGGCACTTTCATTATCTGCAATATATTTAGGATTACTACATTGCTTGTACGTTCCAGATTGGCAATTCAAAGTGTCCAATTCCACTTCTTCTGTTCTTCCAATCAATGGCAGTTATGATTACTTGGTAAGAGTTTACTCAAACCTTTTCCTTTTTCTATTCTACTTTCGATGCCTGTGTTTGTATAAATATATGTGCTTATGGTGATTATAATTTTGGAGAACAACTGAAGAAGGGTTTTTCATTCCCTAAAGTTGTCTGCTATATACAACTTTAACCATGTTACGAGAGCCTTAAAGCATTTAACCTGTGGAACTTGAACTTTTAATAGATTTCAGCAGGAATTAATTGTGTCTTGCTCTGAAGAGCAAGTTAATTTGTCATCACTTTATTACTTTATTGTCCAATTTTTTTAGACTAATCATTACTAGAAAGGAACGAGATGTTTATGTGGTACATGTTGCATATTAATGAAGTCAATACAGTAGCTGATTAGTCATGAAGTTACTATTAATGTTTAGTTGTTCAACATATTAAGTCATGTGTTCTCGTACATTCTTTTATATGTTTCACAGGTGAAATGTGCTGTAAGAGGTGATCTTGGACCCGCTTGTAATTCAGCTGGAATGATTGATCGCTATGTTCTTGGTATTGATCATCTATATACAAAACCTGTTTATAGAAACCTGAAGGTATTCTAAGTTGTTCATTTTATAGCATCTTTCTATCATTATGCAATATATTGATCCCTGATAGAGACTTCCACTTATAGGCATGTAATATAACGAATGGCCAAGTTCCAGAGAGTTCACCTCCGTGGTGTCATGCTCCTTCCGATCCTGAAGGTCTTATAAGGTGGCCAATCTAATCTCTTTTTTGCTTACTTTTCTTGGTGGCAGTTCTTTTGTATGCTATTTGGCACTGGTTTTTTTCATACTTTGGGTTTGTTTAGATTGTTCTTTGAACTGTCATTGAGAAAAGTACAATGTTGAAATGTTAATTAAAGGTCATTAAAGTTTATTTTTATAGTGATTTTCATATGTTCTAATCATAAAAGTTTTCAAAAAAGTTAAACAGTACTCTGAAACTGCTTTTTCCAATGGCATCTAAAATGATGCTTTTCAATGTTAATCCCAAATGGGCTCTTAAACCACCACATTTAATTGGAAAATGGATATTTAGCAGGATTACATGGTTCTTCATATTAGCTAGTTTCGTCCCATGTCATACAAACAGCTAACCGATTTTTTGGCATTAACTTAGCTCTCAAATATTTGTTAACTCTAACAATTGCAGAAAATGAGTGGAGTGCATATGAGTTTTATCCCAAAAGCCTCTAAGCTACATTTTGATTAAATTGCTTAATAAATCATGAAGAGCCAAGTGACCCTTCTAATTCAAAATGTTGGCTGGCAAATATTTATTAAAGGTCTATGTACAACACGACTTATTTGTATAATGAAAAGACTTGAAATTATTTAAATCATTAAATGAAGCCTAATGGAAGATTTAGAAGAAAAAGTCAAGATGTGATATGATACTTAAATTTTATAACTATTCGCTTTGAATTGTTTAATATGTAATATAATTTAATATATACAAAGACAGAAAGTCTAAATCAAAGTCTCTAGAAAAGAGATAGGTCCAAATATGACAATTTTCCACATTGTGCTGGAATCAATCTTCATGGAATAAGTACTATACTATTCACTGATATTTTACTGTGTGTTCACAGCTCCTTAACAGCTGCAGTGACCTGCATAATTGGACTTCAATTTGGTCATGTCCTTGCTCACATACAGGTGATATGCATATGCATTCTTCGCTCTCTCCTTAATTCTTTTTTCGTATCTATTTGCCTATAGTTTTTTATTTTATAGAAATTTAGTGGAACTATAATTATTGAAAACATCTCATTTTATTTAGGGCTCATTTGGTCGATGGAATAGTACGGAATATGATGAAAATAAAATAGTTATTCCATACAGAATAGCTATTCTTAACTTTAGTTCAAATTTAGTTGTGGAAAGGTTATCACATAGATTATCAAATTTATATAGAATATCAAATTTATAATCACCAGTTTTGATTGAAGTTTTAAATATAGAATAATTTATTATATAAAGTAAATATTTTCCAAACCTATAAATTTTATAAAGGTTGAGGAATAGCTATTCCATGTATTCTATCCTTTCCCTATTCCATTGCGTGAATCGAAGGACCCCTTGTATTGCCTTTATTATATTGCCTCTATTAATGACTCTATTGATGTTGTCCAAAAGTTTTGCTCTGAGCTATCTGCTACTTCATCCATTCCAGAACAACCAACTGTTTTAGTCTTTCAGGATCACAAGGTGCGCATGGAAAGCTGGTCTTCGTTCTCATTTTTACTTCTTCTCCTTGGATCGTCCTTGGCCTTAATAGGTATGCTTTTAAATGGTGCATAATTTTCACCTTTAATGAATATCTAGACATGTTTGTTATGAAGACAACAATAATACTTGTTCACCTCAACAAAAAGAACAATAACATTCCATATCCATAGCTTCTAATAGGCAATTATTGATCTTCTCAACCAAATCATTTTACAGCAAATAAATATTGGAAGCTAATATTAAGTACCTTCACTTCTATGTTTTGCAGGCATCCCAGTGAACAAGTCTCTCTATACAATTAGTTATATGCTGATTACTTCAGCTTTGTCAGGAATCACATTTTGTGCTTTGTACTTGGTGGTGAGTTTTAAGAGTCAATTCGTACTATTTTGGAGCTAGCTTTTAGACTGAAATAATAGCACCTTAGATATTTTCTGGTAAAGAAGCTAAAATTTAACAGGATCATATATACTGACATATTATTAGATTTCTTTGATGATTTTTTCCTCAATAAGAGCTTGTTTTAATTGCTTTTATATACCAGAATGTTACTAAAAATTAAAAGAAACCATGTAAAATGCTATTACATACTTTCTTGAAAATTAGAGAAGAATATTATTTTCATTATTCTTACCTCCAAATCATCACTTGAAAGTCCCTTGTCAACAATCCCTTAAACCAAACATATTCCTTAAACAAAACATGGTAGAAGTGCTAGAGTTGTTTCTAACTATCTAACATTTTTCTTTTTCTTACTATTTGTATCCTTGCTGCTTTAGGTAGATGTATACAGTTACAGATGGGTGACATTACCATTGGAATGGATGGGAAAGCATTCCTTGAGTATCTTTGTTCTTTTAACTTCTAACTTAGCTATTATTGCAATTCAAGGATTCTACTGGTCTAAGCCTGAAAATAACATAGTGAGCATCTAGAAGATTTATATTTTTTTTCTCCACTTGCAACTAAAATGGTAAAATCTAAAGACAGTTGATACCAATTTTATTTCTTTCTGCCTCACTTGTTTAACAGATTCACCGGCTCGTTGCATTCTTCGTGAAAAGATGATATATAAATATATATATCATCTCGAGGTTGATTTGCAGGGTTAGAAACTTTGGATCTAATTTAAGACTTAATTCATATCTTTTTCACAGAAGTTCAAATTTCTAATATTTTAGTGATCTTCTGGTTTACAGTTCCACGAGTGCGAGGGGAAAAGGGGCACAATAAGCTACCATTCAAAGACAATTGAATGTTGGAATCATCAATCTGTCAAGGCCATTACAAAGCTTGGATTCCAGGGAAAACAAGGTGATGGAGGAGACATCTAGTGTTTTTGCATGAAATTGATGCTCTCAATTGTCAAGGTTTGTGCTTGACAAGACTTTTAATAACAATTCTGTAGTTTTACTTGATTTAATGGAATGAAGTGGCTACAAGAAGCATTGAAATTGAATTGAATTAGAAATCTAATAGTGTGAATGTAGCCTATTAAAGTATTTAAGCCATGTTTGATAGTCCGGAATCAATGTCTTAACATAATGAGAATTACATTCATTCATGTCTTAAGAAATGTAATGCCCATTACATCCAAAAAGTTGTATTGCTCATTACATTTCTTCATTTGTTATTCCCATTTTTTTACTATAATATTTTTATGAATTGTTTTCTTTTTCTTAATAACAATTCTTTTAATGATATTTTTTTTATGAAAATGCCTTTTTAAAAAAAAAAAAAAAAAAAAAAAAAATTGTGACTAGTTTTCCTTTTTTTTTTTTTTTTACAAAATTTTTGAATTTATCTTATTATAAAATATTGATGCATGCATTCATTAACTATATAAAATCTCATGTTTAAAATAATATTATATAAGAGCCAATTGTCAATCAAGCTATGCTTCTTTAATCAAATATATTTAGCTTATAAATGAATAAGTATTAAAATTCATGTTTAACATTCACTGGTTGGCTTATAAATTCTTTATATATTTGATTGGATATTGAGTACTTTTTGTAACAAGATTAATTCTCTTTCAATAGGAAAATAGTAATAATATTGGGTCTATTTCAGTCCATTCCCTCAAGTATTGGGCCTCGATGTTGGTCCAAAATCATGCTGGCGAATTCCATATTATAATATGAAAAATAATACATTATTATATTACTTTATAAATTAATATTTGTTAAATTAATAATATTTATTATATAAAAAATTTATAATTTTCATTTTAACTAATGAGTTAAATTAATAATTTTAATAAATTAATAAAATAATATTTTTATAAAAATCATTACATAATTATATAATTTTTTTATATTATAAAATAATAATTTATAAATATTATACATATAATAAATTATAATATGCACTTTATTAAAATATGACTTTAAAGATTATTTAAAATTTAAATAATTAAATTCATTTATTTTCACTTTATTTAAAATATATTCAATTTATCACATATTTATTTTTCAATTTATTTAGTATTTAATTGTTCAATTTTTATTTCATTTCAATTAATTTATAGTCAATTGATCACATATTTTTTTATATATTTTAATTAATTTATTTTCAATTCATTTAATTGATATTAAATCAATTATAAGATTAATAAAATATAATAAATTTTTAATTAATTAAATATATATTTATTGAGAAACAATGAAATTTTTTGCTTTGTTTTATCAGCTGTTTCCTTCTCTCTGTCCTTTTTTTTACATTATTTATGTTTATTTTAAATAAGATTTTGATGTTAGATTTAAATTTTTTATATTTATATTTATATTTATTTTATTTATATATTTTTCATTTATAAAAATTAAAATTGTCTTTTTTTTATGGAGGTTTGTTTGTTTCTACAATATCAAAAAGAGTTTTCGTCTGATTTTTAACAATCGGACTCATCAAACGACTTAATGTTAATTTTGAGTTGAGCATATTTTCTATCGATGTGTCAATTATAGCTGCTGAGCTGAATATTGTTACTATGATAATTTGATCAATAAAATTTAAAGATAAAATTAATTTTATATTTATTTTAATTATAATTTTTTCAATTAATATGTATTTTTTTTTTCTTCTCATTTTTTTATCATATAAGTTTCACCATACCCAATTATTCCAATTCCACATTTTTGCATTAATAACCATAGAAGTTTTATCTCAGAAAAGAACAAATACAGACAACTATTTCCCACTATATGAATTGTTGGATTACCCTCTGATTTTCAATGATTAAGTGGCCCACTTACTTTCTTTAGTCAAATTTTCTTAAATAATTAATCAGATTTTTATCATGCCTGAAAAGGAATATTCCAGATATACCTTACTTTCATTGCAAGATCAACTTCTTGATCAAAACTTATAGCTGAATATTGGGATATACAATATAGTATATACCATATTCATATCACAATTAATAATTTTTTAGTATTATAATTTCTTTTTGTCATAATAAAATGATGTCAGGGACAATTTTATGTGTTTGATTAAGTTTACTTCTTTGTTTCAATAAAAATAAAGATAAATTATTATTTTATTTTTTATATTTAATCTAATTAATAAAGTGGTTGAATTTTTTAAAAAAATTAATTAAATAATTTTTGATTTTTATTTTCATGAAATTATTTAATCATTTTATCTAATTTTTATATAAAAAAAAACTAATATATAAAGGAGGATATTTTAGTCATTTCATATAAATTTAATGAAAATAATATAAAAATTAGAAGAAATGATTAAACAGTTTAACGAAAATAAAATTTAAAAATTATTTAATTAATTTTAAAAAAAAATAATCACTTTCGTTAATTATATCAAATCCCATAATTTACCCTAAAAATAAAGTCATCTCACCCATAATTATATATTTATATATAGCAAACTGCACTTGTATTCTTGTAAGGAGTATATATGATTTTAACGAAAATTGATGTTTAGATTTTCAAAAAGTCCTATTTCTAATTTAATTTTGCATAACATAACAAAATTTAATGATTATCTTGAAAAAATGAAAATTATACTTAATAATATGTTTAAAATATAATGAAAAGGCAAACAATCATTTGTGAATATTGTAAACAGTATAATTAAATAAAATTTTTGTTAAGGTTTGAACTCTTTTTATTTTATGTATTATGAGACAAAACTTTAACTATAGAATTATTAGTTCAATAAATATTAAATTCAAATATGAATTATGATTCAGTTGAGAAATGTATTATCATTAGATTATGCCAGTAAACACTATGATTTATTTTTTAATTTTTTTTATGTGCTTAAGATTAAGATCCTATAATGTTTATTCTAATATGATAAGTCATATTAATATAATATATTTTTATTGCTAAATATAAATGGTTGAGTTTATTTAAAAATTAAAATTTTAAATTTTTGTTAATATGTAATTATAATAAAAATAAATAAATATTAATGATTTATTTTGTATTTAAAGGTGAAAATTATATTAACATGCTCTATCATATCAAGATAGGATTGTAATCCATGTGTTTATTTGTGTTTTCTGCTAATAGTTTTGGTTAATAATGTTGAGACCACATCAACTTGCCAACTAATAAGCAGTTTGTTTATAGTCAATATAAAACTATTATAGAGCTAACAAATGCAACTTCATTCACAGCAAATATTTGTTGTATTGTCTCTCAAACTTTATTGATTTTGAGAGTTGTGATTAAATTCTGCTTTTTCTTTTGAGGCCATTCTCTACCACATTCCTAACATATCCTCCAATTGCTGAAGGTACCAAACATGCAAAAACCAAAGGTCCCATAAAAATATTCTTAGTTTGGAGCCCATTTGATGGGAATTTCAATTAACTAAGAAATTAATCTTGTAAATTGATATTGACAAAATTTCCTTAAACATTATCTTTTAATTAAATGTTAGAATTTAAAGTACATCCTACTAATTATTTATATTTTATATTATTATTAAAATTATTGTCAAAATAAATTATTTTTTAAATATTATTGTTTAAAAATTATCATAATATTTTCAACATAAATATTATATATTTTAGTCCATAAAACTCAAATCCACATCTTTAGATATATGATCGATTCACTTTGAAATCGAAAATCAATGTAATTTTTTTAAATAAATTTAATTTTTCATTTAATTCAAAGGATATTTAATTTATAAATTTTATTTATTCATTTAAAAAATAAACTTATAATATGATTATTAAAAAAAATTTAAATATTTATTTTTATTTATGTACTCATTTTAAAGCGAATCAAATGAATATTGAGATTTGAAATTTATTTTTTTTTCAATTATAAATTTTTAATTTCAACATGAATAATTTGTCTTATTAAAATCGGATAAAAAATTTTAATAATATATTTAGAATTAAATTATGATATTATTTTATTAATAAAAATTTTTTAAAAAATACTATCTATATCAAATATAGTTTCAAAATAAATTAAATTAATGAAGAATATTTAATTTTTTGACACAAATTATTATTATTAGTATTATTATTTTAGGTAGAAGAAAGAAGAAACAATAACATTGTTCTCCAAGCGAACACCATCAATAGAAAACAGTTGAACTTTTAACGTGATTTATAAATCTGCAATGCAGGGATCAATAATTAGCTCAACTAAAAAATTGTCTAAGGCTTCTTGGAAGAATTTCTTTCATTGTCTCTTTCTTTGAAAATATATATCCTAAAAAACAAAAATAAATGAAATATATTTTTGATAAACCAACGAAATATATCCTTATATTACAAAAATTATAAGACTATAATTCGAGATGGACTCATAATTTTTAGGAAGAAGATATTCCCTCACATTTAAAAAAGACGCAAAATTTTAGAAAAAAATACTATGAATTAAAAACTAAAAAAATTCAATTTTCAAAATAAAATAAATATTTTATTAATTTTAATAAATTTCAGAAATTAAATAATTATTTATCTTAAAAAATTTAAAAATAAAAGAATATATGATTAAATAATAATTTATTAAAAATTAAAAAAAATAATTTTTTAAAATAAAAAAAAAATATTTTTTAATCTTATAAACTATAAAGATTAAATAATAATATTATATTAAAAAAAAATTAAAACCCCTTGCCTTGCCGCAGATCCACCTTTGATTATAATCTCATGAAATATATTTTTGATAAATCAATAAGATGTTTTTATACAAAAAAAAAAAAAAAGTATAAAATTATAATTTTCATTCATATTTCGTAACTATAATTAATGTAAGAAAATTTAATATAATGAAAATTTAAATATAAAATTTTTTGTTAAAAATTATTATTACGGTTGAATCAATCTTTTGTATTAAAATAAATGAAAAATATTAATATATGATGATGCAGCCTAAATGGGGCAAAAGATTAGACGTATTGCGTTCACTATTTTTGCTAGTAAGCAGTTAAGGATACTAATAATTATTCATCCTCCACAAAGTTCTATTATGTTATTTATTTATAATGTCAAATCAATTGAAATGAATTTTATTAGTTCACGGAAAGAAATTACTGAAGCAATTTATGAATTGATTTGATATGTTTAGGCTGTTGTCCCTCTAATTGGTTATTCATTACCTAATAATTCTGTCACTGTTTTTGTTTCTTCTCAGCAATCAATCTTCTTGGTTAAAAAAGATGTCTCTGATTGAAATAAATTACAAATTAAAATGTAATAATAAAAAAATTCATAGTTTATAAATAAAAATTAAAGTGTTAAATATTAATAATAAATTTACTAAATATTATAATAGTTTAGCTTAGCAAATCTATATATACTATATTAAAATCAAAGCTAAGAAAGTTGAAGGTTATCTCTTTAGTGAACTTTCTATTTATCCTTTTTTTTTATAAAATTTTAAAATTATTTATATAATTTAATTAATATAAAAAATAAATAATTAACTTTAATAAATTAAAATTAATTAATATAAGATATTATTATAAATTAAAAATAATAAATATAAAGTATTATTAATTTAAAATTTACAAGTGGCAAATTTATACTTTTTTAATTAAACTTTCCAATATTTAATAGATATGCATATTTACCTTCTCTAATTATATTTATAAATTAAAATAATACAATAATACTTCTTTCACTCTTTTTTTTTTTTTTTTTTTACTATTGATAATTGCATAAAAAATTATATTAGGTGATTTTTTTATTTTTTGTATCCTTCTTCCCCTTCAATTTTTTATTTTCCTTTGTGTTCTATTTATATAATTTTTTTCCTTTCTTCTAATATTTATATGGATTTCAATAAAATATGACTCTTAATATTTTTTTTTATAATTTATAGGATAGAGTCATATATAAGTTCAAATAAGTTTTGTTATCTGAGTAAAAAAAAAAATTACTAATTATAGAAAATTTTTCAATTCACTTAAAATAAATTATATGATTTCATCTATGATGATATGTAAATTGATATTTATATTTTTTAAAAACCAAACAGTATTCATTTATAAAGGATAATAAGGTTAATGAGATTTAATATATTTAAAAATTAAAAATTTGAAACTATATGATAAAGAGAAAAGACAATAACATATAATAAGACAATTACAAATAAAGAAAACTATCACAAAAGTATCGATCAAACGTGAAGTAGAAGTAGATCCCAAATTTTTTCTATGGCAATAAAAAAAAGGTATGAAATTGGGTTGAGAATGTTTGAATTCCGAATAATATATGGAGATAAAATTCCTTAAATTTCCACAAATTGATGGGTTATTATTGTTAGAGTATCAGAATTCATATTATAAAAGGGTGTTTGGATAAGGAGTTAAACGCTATAAACTGCGTTTTAGGAGGAAGTTAAGGAGTTTTATGGTTTTTAAAGTGTTTGGATAAAGAAAAAAAACTAGATTATTTTTAAAATTTAACGCAAATTTTAAAAGCTGAGAAGATGAATTTTATAAATAACGCTCGTTTTTAATAAAACTAATTATTTTAACAAAACGTTTATTTTTATCCAAACACCCCCTAAATATTATATTTGTACTGATATTAGGATTTCTTCTAATATTTATGTCATTAATAACCCAAAATTCAAGTTATTACAGTATCTCTCTTTGGTCGCTTTCAATGGGTGCTTGTTTTTATTTATTTTTTAATAAAGTCACGGCCTCAGAATTAAAAAAAGTGACCGTTGGGATAGCGTCTCGAGTTTCTTTTATACCCTCCTTTCTCCCTCCGTTTTGTATTATCTCCAACGGCTACAGTAGAAGGCTCTGGAACCATCTAGCCGTTTAAAGATTTTTACACGTGTCTCGATTCCACAGGTTTTTTTTTAACAGGTTGTCTTTTCTTTTTAATATAAATAAATAATAATTGATTTCTTATTAAATTTAAATATTACCTTTTCACATTAAAAAAAATAATAATTTTGAAATATTAAGAAAAAATATATGATTCAATTGAAAAATAATAAAATATTATATTTATAAATTTAAATAAATTTTAATTAAAATTTATAAAAAATAATAACATGATAAAAATGTCGAGCTTAATTTATATAAATTTAATTTTTAAAAAAATTATTTAATAAATAAAAAAATTAAACAAATTTTTAGTTTAGTTTTTATCATATATATATATATATATATATATAACTTAATCCTCCAAATAAAAATTTTGTAGTAAGATTAATTCTTCATTGATTATTAAACAATAATATATTATATGATAATCTTGAAATTATTCTTTTTAAATAAATAAAAATTGTTGCTTTTTAAAAAATCAAAAGGGTAATAAAGGAGGGAATTGTAATAAAGATTAGATGAATAGTGAAGACAGAAGTGGGACCGGTAGACTGTTGACACAGCATGAACCGTGATGCTAAATGCCAGCTGGTTGGCACGTGAATGTAGATTAGTACAATTACTGCGATTGATTAAGATGGCCCCACAGTTTGAATAATTATTAATTAATTAATTAATTAAAGGAAAACAAGCACCAGAAACTTCCTAATTCAGGGAATGTCTTCCTATTCGAGTCTGTAGCTGTACTCGACTACTCTCAAACACAACTTCTGGCTCCATATGCCTTACGAAATATGAATGAAATTACAAATATAACATCAACAAAAAGTTGGTTTGTCCTGTCTTTTTATGGGATAATCTGTAAATCTAAAGAATACAAAAAAAAAAAAAAAAGTTTACCTTTTAAAAGAATAGATAAGTTCATAAATAATTTGCATCATAAGTTTATAAATAATTATAAATACATAGCTTCTTTTCAAGGTCTAAAAATCTCTAATATTTTTTTGTTCGAGTAAATTACATCGTCATTTCTTAATTATTGATTAATATACATAATAATTTTTTAATTAAATTTTATAACAATAATATCTCTAATGTTATATGATTTATTTTATGAAAGTCATTCCGTCTATTTTTTTATTTATTTTTTTGATGAAAATAATATGTGAATTCCACAAAATTATTTTAAATTAAAATAAGTCACGTTAATTTTTTTCACTAAATTTCTTTTTTTTTTTCCTACTCACTCCTCTCTCTTTCTCTCTTATCTGCCTACAAACAATCAACATTCCTAACTTCTTTCCTCACAAGTCACAACATCAAGCACAGACTCATAAAATTAAAGATTATGCAATAAGTAAAAGTGTGATCCTTCATTCTATAGCTAGAATTAGGTTACTAACAATTTATGGCTTTACAACATTGGCAAGTACCATAAACAAAAAATCAAACATGGAGAAAGAAAAAATAGAGCAGATCTTACCACATAACCAAAAATTTCAAGAGAGATCAAATCAATAGCAAAAAGCAAAGAAACAAAAATGCAAGACATAAAAAAAAAATTAAAAATTTCAAATCTCATATCTCTCTAGTCAACCAAACCAAAACACAACTATTTCAAATAACTAAATTCAAATCATTTCCATTTCAAATAGTTGAAAAACCTTATTATCCTCTCATTACCTCAACTTTATCATAATCAAAAGCAAAAAAAAAATCAGTCCAACAAAATCAAAAGAGAAAATAGAAGAAAATAGCAAATAAAAATTGAAAATTAAATGGGTTTTAAAACCCTAAAGAAGAGAAGAGAAGTAAGAAATTTAATACCTTTACATGAAATCCAAATCCCTCACAACTGTGTAATTGGTAGGCAGTGAAAAGAGAAGAAAAGCCCATAAAGAACAAATAGAAAGAGAGAAAGTTCTTTTGAGTTTGGGAATTGGAAATTGATGATGGCTTGCTTTTAAGAAGAAGGAGAATGAGAAGATTGGCACATGAAGGAACCTCCACTGTAGGCGTCCTCCACACGGCAAAGATCGGCAAGAACCCAGCTTCATCGCCACTGTCAGTCCATCAATACAGGTGTCACGTCCCACTATAGGAGGCATATCGGTCCTAGGGTACGGGTAAACTTAAAGTCATCAGATACCCGTAGAACCGGTTAACATATCAATTTCAATTAACCATTTATCAATTTTCATAACATGTATAGAGAATTTTATTCCAATTTTTATTTCTTTTCTATTTTATACCATTGATCTTCACGGTTCAATGATACATACATTATATTTCTATAGCCCTTACTTCAATTCTCTTTCCATTTCATTTGTATTACATTTCATTCAATATCTTATTCTCAATCATACATACTCTGTTTCAGTCATAATCACATAATTCTTATCTTATTAACCATGTGCTTTTGTCATTTCGCTTATTTCTAAACCTTATTATGCTTATAACATGTTAATCAGTTTGATTATATACATAGTTCCCTATGCATTATTTACTTATCTATATGCAGTACCATGGAACTCTAAAGAATTTATCTTTTGACTTCACAAGATATAACAATTACCATAAACTCTTTGATATCCCAAGTCGGAGGAAGAAGTGACTTAGAATGTAACTTTTACTATCTGTTCCTATAAAATAATAAAAAACTATGAGGTGAGAATAACAATTCTCAGTGAGCTAATTATACATCATTAAACATATACATTAAATGGATAGCAATGGAGGAATAAATGGAAGGGTTATCAAAATAGGAAGATAACAATGTTTGATGAGAATAAGTAAAAGGGTTATCAAGTTAAGTGAATAACAATGATTAAGAAGAATAGGTAAAACGGATATCAAAGTTATATTTTAGATATAAGCACTACACCAAATGCCTTAAGTGAAAGGAATGGGTATCAATAATGAATAACATTGAGTGGTCAAGTTCTTGGTATCATGTTCACATGTAAAAGCAATAGATATCAAAGAATGGTGTCGCTGAATAATTTAGCAATAGTAACACATATATATGTAGAAAACATATATACATGTAAGGACGTGGAAATGACAGATAAAGGGCCTTGAACACTTATTACATTTAACTTTCTCATATCACATTTATAAATTACATAAGGCGGGTCAAACCTTATGGCTTGGACAAGTCTCTTCCTAGCTAGGGTAAACAGTATAAAAATTTCATTGTACACAATGCCGACAATATTTACCTACTACCCCGTCAGTGCGGTAGCTCTATCAAGTCCACATAGATGATAAGCCAATGGGCTTCAATATTAGTTCATTAGCAGTATTCATCAACCATTGGTAATAACATAGTACAATACACTTTCAATGGTTGCTCATTAATCAGTCAAGGACACTGTAGTTCAGTGAACATAGTATAGGTTCATAAATAATACAACAATGAACAGTATATTCAATAATCAGTCAAGTGCAATGGTGGTCATTAAAAAATATTCAATATTGCATCTGGTCAATATTTGGCATGCATTACTTTAGGTCTTATAGAACAAATTCAATAATGCTCGATTTCACAAAGCAAATACTTAATGGAAACAATTCAATAAGCAATTCGATTTCAATAGCAAATCAATGGAAGTAGATCAATTTAGGTTCAAAACTTTGGAGAACAATCATGGTCAATGATCAAGAAGGCATTTAATCAAATGAAGATCAATCACATATGATAATAATAGGTCACATTAAAACAATAAACATGAGTAAATGATGTATAAATAACTCATCTCATTGAACTCTTCACTGTTACACTTTCCATTTCCTCTTTCTTTGGTCTATTACTTTAGTACTTGTGGTACTATTTACTGTCTTTTACTCATTCTTAACTCTACATATTCAATTAATTCTAATTTAGATACTAACTAATATGAAATTATATTAATTACACTTATATTAAAGAATTTCCTAAAAAATTTCAATTTCTAGATTTTGCCTATATAAAACCCTTACTAGCAGCCTGTGTTTTATTTCCTATATCTCTCTCTACTTATCCAATTGTTTCAATTATTTTTCATAATTAAACTAGACATTTCAAACTCTAATATATCCAAAATTCAAATTAATCCCACCATTACATAGTTTATGATGATCATTTGAAATTAACCCTGTTGTCAACATTGTTGCCTTGCAATTTACACATAGGCATATTCGGTTCTTTTACTTATAAATCAATCTATACTTATCTAATTATTTTAATTCTAATTTATACTTAAACTATATATGTAATTTTATAACATATTCAAATTTTAGGTTATTTGGATCGTTTTACAGTTATCAGTGAATTTTCAAAGTTAATATACTGTCTTGAAATCTCTATCCGGCCATACTCTAATACCATGCTTATAATTAATTTTGTGTTCATCCAATTGCAAAAATATTCTACAGTCATTTAGAATAACAATTCTCATGTTTACTACTTTCCCTAATTCAGAATCTAAGGTCCTCATATCAATAGAACTCTGTAAACTATATTCTGTTTATCAATCAATTCAGACAGATTACACTGATAGCTTAATATCTCTTAAACCAAATATTCAATTGCAAAACCCTTTTATAGGACTATATATAAGATATAAATTAACACTTTTATGTTTAATACTTCTCATAATTTTGTCTCTAACGTTCTCTATAATAAAAACACAGTAGTATTTTTCTGAAATCCTGTATATGAGTCAGTCATGATTTTTGCTTAATAACTCCTCCCTCAATTAAAATTTTACAAATTTATTTTATAGATATCTAATTAACATACTTATCTACAACTTTTATGTTTTGAGTATTCTTAAATTCATTCATTAAAATTATGGAATTAAAGCTACAAATTACTGTCTAAAATAAATTCTAGAATCCTTTAAAACCCTTGTTCATCTTTATCTTCCTTAGTTCAATTCATTCAATTCTCTACTTAATTAAAACATAATACTCTTAAATACAATTAAAATTTAAAGTTTAAGAATTATACCTCAAATTAAAATACTTAAATTCCATCATCTTACTCTCCCAAATTGCTCGAATACAAATTTTTTGTCATTTCCCTCCATTTTTCTTCTTCCTCTCATCAATTTCCTATCTAACTTTGGTTGGTTTCTATGGAAAGGATAAAAATTATTTTAGAGCTATTTTCACTAGTGGTTTGGCTCTAAGGGTGTGAATGACCATCCATCTTCCTCTTTTTATAGGCCAATACCATCAAAAGTCTTGGATGATGGACTATAATGTAGAATTCTCTAAAAAATAGGTCATTTGTCACTTTTACATAAATGGAAGGATTAATCTAGAATTCTCCATAATCTTCTATGTGGGTTGTCCATCATTGACTCCCATTAAATAATTTTACTTGTAGTCTCCACAATTTTTGATAATTATAATTTGATCCATAAGTTTTCTTATTTGCACTTTTACCCTAAAATTTTCTGTAATTTATTCTGTTAAAAATCAATATTCACTATAGGGAATAAAATAGCCTATTTTGGACTGTTCTATTATTTAAAATTACTCTGAATTCAATTCTGCAATCTAGACAATTCATTTTTGAAAATGCCCTTAGAGTTGCTCTTATTTACAATTTTGCTATTTTATTATTTTTCCACCATTCCAATCATTTTTTCATCCTTTCATTTCACCAATAAATAATATAACTTTAATTCTCTTGTTAACCATGTGTCTGTATTAAATAACTCTATATTCGATACAGAATTAATTATTCAGACTGTATAATTGTCTCTGGTATATTCAGACTAATACTTAAAATACTATCTATCCATTTACTTTCCTAATCTTATATAAATTCTCAAATTATTTTTTCTTAATACTTTTATCCTAGATATCCTCAATAAATTTCAAATAAAAAACTCCTTAAAAATATTATAAAAATTTTATTTATGGTATTACTGTTTTTTATTGTCCTTAAAATTATTCTTGAATTTCTTCTGTATTTCTCAGTAGCTATTTTTAGCCTATTTATTCTTAAATTAACATCATTCCTATTGCTATGAGTCGCTACTTCCATAATGTCTACTGTACTACAGTTTGGGGTGTTACAACAAGCCACCATCGTGCGCCACTCACCGTTGAATATGGATGTTGCTCCGACTGTAACCAACCCTCTTCCATCGCCCATCATCACGACTACTCAGCGACCATCGATCCAGGTAAGCCTCTATTCATCTATTTCCATCATATGTATTTAATTAATTGAAAAATATTTGTCCTTTTATTTTTTTCACATCATTTTAGAAAAAAAAATCACAGTAATGGCTGTGTTAGATTTGCATATGGTAAATTTGGTGTGTTAATGGATTTCAAGGTCTGATTATGGACTCTATGTGATGGATTTCAAGATCTGGTTATGGATTTGATTTATAGGTGGTGGGTACTCTATCTGGCACGTAAGGAGGTGAGGAAAAATAATGTCAGATGTTGACATAACATTCTTTAAATAAATAATAGATGAGGTGGCATACATATATGCATTCTGTTAGATTTTTGGACAGAAAATATATGGAAAGAATTTCAAGAAATAAGTCATATAAGATTAGCGATATTACAGTTACAAAATTTAATTGAGAGACGATTATGTGCATTAGTCAATAGATGAAGGACGACAGATGTAATTTATCTCTTTTTGTTCACTAAAGTAAATTCTTAGAAGAGAATCGCAAATATTTCTTTCTTTGTTTTCTTTTTATTAACTCGTTAACCATAAATATTTTTTTAAAAATATTTAATTCTAACTAAGATATCTAATAACTTTTCACTATTATGTAATTATTTAAATCCTTTTTAAATTTTATTAAAAAAATATAAACTATATTATTTATTTATGTTAATTAAATTACCTTTGTGATTAATTAATAACTAATGAATCCATGACTATATACTCGTCATGAATATACCTAAATCCGACCTATTAATTTTAATATCTCATACTCGCACATAACAAAATACATCTCATCTATAACTAATTATAT
>CANXYC010021138.1:0-11018 GCA_948193065.1 Aleurites moluccanus | reverse complement strand
CTTGAATTGTTTAAGCTATATTAAGCTTATTTGTGTATGCATGCCATATAGTATAGTTTATGGGTTCTTCGTGGTATTGGTAGCATAAGCATCACCCGTACCCTAGGACCGTCATGGCTCCTAAGTTGGGCTGTGACAATTCAACTCCTAAATCATCTAAATAAACCATAAAATTCAACAAACTAATTCCTTACCTTGATGGAGTGTTCTAGCCGAAATTCCCTTCCAAGAAATCCTTGATTTCCTTTGTGATTCCAAGCAAATCAATGGTGGGGAATGGAAGAACAATGCCTAAACTCAACTTTTCTATGATTTTTCTTAAGAATTTTTAGTGAGAAATTTGAAGTATAAATGGGGAAGAAGAAAGGATGGTGGTTCGGCCAAAAGGAAATGAAGAAGAAGAAGATGAAGAAAAATTCTAAGTGTTGCCTTATATATTAAGTCATAATGGCAAATTATATTTTGATCTTTGAACTTCCATGTAATTATACTTTGACCCCAACTTCTTTTGTAATTTATTCTGACAGTTCTGTCAAGATTTAGATTTCAAAATGGGGAATCAATAGGCTTATTTTAATTTATACTTATTTATAAAAATAATTTTAGAGTCATTATGAAACTTTGATGGACCCATTTTCACTATTCACCTTAAAGTTTCATTTATTTACGGTTTTTCCATTGGTTACTCTTTCAGTGTTCCTAAATGTTTTTCACCTCTTTCTTTTTACTAAAATTACACTTGTATTTATGTGATCTTTTACCTCCTGGTCAGAATCAGAAATTCATCTGTTGACCGGATAACTAATTTCTCGGCAGTGTTCCCGACACCGTCGATTTTATGAAAAGTAATTTGTTCGTTTTCTAACTGTGTCTCTAAAATTATTTCCCATCATTTCAATACTTTTGAACCACATACTGAGAATTAATTCAGGCATATAAGTTAGGAATTTCTAGGGTATTACATTTGGTATCACACAACTTCAATTAGGGTTTGGAAAATTGGGGATTTTCACCCAAATATATCAATTGATGCAATTAAACCTCAAACCCATATAATTCATCACTTATAACACCTATTTAACCTAAATAATCAAAGAAAACTTCAAGTTACCTTTTTGGGTTGGATGAGCCGAATTCTCCCTTAAAAGAAAGCTTGATTCCCTTTGTGAATTCAAGTGAGAAATAGATGGAAAAGGTTGAAATAAGGTTGGTGTTTAGGTTTTCTTTAGATTTTTCTTAGAATTTTGGCTTGAAAATGGAGGAAGATGGACAAAAGGTGGTTCATCCAAGAGTGGAAAAGAAGAAGAAGGAAGAAAATGGATGGGAAAAAAATTCTAAGTGTCCTTTATATAGGTGGAAAATATGGCAAATTACAATTTCCTCCCCAAAACTTTCATTAATTATACTTTGACCCCAAAAAATTTTGTAACTTATTCTGTCAATTTTGTTGAGTTTTAGATTATGAAGTAGGGAGTGAAATAGCTTATTTTTAATAGTATTTTATCATCATATAGCTTTTGGAATAATTCTGAACAGTGAATAGTGGATTTCCCAAAATATCCTTGAAGTTTCACTTATTTATGATTTTGCCACTCTATTAATTTTCCATCATTTTCAATACTTTTCCATACTTTCTTCTTATAATTGACTATTATTATTCTTAATCTTTTATTAGCCATGCAATTGAGAAAAATTAACTTTAATTGATTATTATACCAATTAATCAAATTTCCTAACTGTCGTCGGTGGTTTCAACCCGATATCTACTGAAACAACTTAATAACTGTAGCATGAATCTAGAGTATTACATTATACACCCAGTTATAGCTTATCAATCATAATCATCAAATTATAATCATAATCATACATAAGTGATTCTATGTCATCCTAATCCAATCTAGTAACCACACACATTTCATAACATTCATAGTCAAAAATAATCATCGCACCATCACAAATTTATAAACAAATTTTTCATACAATCAACATTCATCATGATCTTATAATTGATGCAATTATGTATTAAAACAATAAATAATGAGGAGAATGGGATGTTATATTAAACTATATAAATCACTGGTTTGATGACCAAATTGACTAGTTCTCCTCGGAGCGCCCGAAGTCTTACCACTAGGAAACACCTCAATTGGAAACATATAGGAATTATTAAAATATGTACAATACAATTCAAACTTTAAACTAATGCGAGATGACTTTTAAAGATTTGTCAAAATTTTGGCAAAACCTTCCTTAAAACTGGAACTCAGCCCCTTGAAATAAAAACAATGACACTTCTAAATAAATAACTCATAATCTCACATCCGTTATCAATATAGTTTCCCTTTTAGGCCTCCAACCCAATAATATTCAAAATACTCAATTTTCAGTAATTATACATAATTATTTTTCTCAAATTAGATAAATATAATTATTTTTTAATCAACAAAACTCCAAAATAATAATTAGAAATGTAACACCCTAGAGTTTTGATATAGTTACTAGACAGTTCTCTAAAGTACCGGCCTGATAATATCGAAAATAATTACTCAACCTGAAGAGTTAGTACAATACCAAATCTAAAGCTATTTAATTCAGGCACATGGGTAATAAGAGAACTAAAATAATGTTATTGATTGGTAAAAAGAAAGAATGAAAAAGTGATATGGAAGATGGAAAATCAATAGAATGGCAAATCATAAATAAGTGCAACTTCATGAGTATTTTTAGAAACCCGCTGTTAAAACTCATAATTGGGCCCAGAGTAATTTTAAATAGTAGAACAGCCCAAAATAAGTCATTTCACTCCCCACACTGATATTTGATCCTAAACAGAAATAACTTTATTAATTATAGAAAGTTATCGGGTAAAATAAGCAAAGTTCGAGGACTAAGGTGCAAATACCCTAAACTTTGGCATATAAATACCATGCCTTAGATATTTTTCTCACCATTTCTTCATCATCTTCTTCTTCCTCTATTTGGTCGAACCACCAAAGCACTAAACCCATCCTTTTTCATGCAAATTTCAAAGAAAAACCATTGAAAAACCTAAATTTAACTTATTTCCATCAAAATTTCACCAAAGCAACAAAAGAAAATTGTGAATCATCATCAAAGGGATTATGGCCCACACACCCATCTAAGGTAACTTGAAGTTTTTTTTCAATTTTATGGTTTAGATAGATTATTTTGATGATGAATAACGTAGTTTTGACAACTAGTTGCATCAATTTGCACCAATTGATAGGAATTCCCAATTTGAAACCCTAATTTGATTATGCCACTTACCAATTCTTAAATTAGTGTCATATGATTCTTAATTTAGTTAGAATAAGTCTTATTATCATCATTGGAAGGTAAATAGATGATTAGTTTGGTATAGAATTAAAGTTTGAGGCAAAGTGTTCATATTGCCTCTTATAAAGGAATTTAGAGTTTAAGGTGGAATTATTGCTATTTAAGAGTTTAGGTTAGTTCAATATACTTCATTTTACATGTTTAATATGTTAAAATGAATTATGGAATTGGATTGTGAAAAGCCCTCCATGGCCGAATCCAACTAGGAACTTTGCCTTTAAAATTTTATTTGTTTTACCTTGATTTTTCACTTGATTTTGATCCCTAAATTATTGTTCATTGTGATATTTGAGTTATTGGTTGAATTGTCCCCATTGTGAACCTTTGAATTGATATTTTGGCAATGCCAAATTTTCACCAAAACCATGCTTAAATGTTGATTGAAAGTTGCACACCAACTGTTCTATGAAATGCCTAAACCAAATTCCTTCATTTACTACCATAGCCAATACCATTGTCGCCAATGACATTGGCTAGCCAATGACACCAACATAAATGGCATTGGATGACTTTGATGATAATGAACCTATACCTATTTATTGCAACCATTATGACACATGTTATTGTTAATTGTCCCGACATTTACTGTATTTAAAATACTGACTGTTTCACAGACTGATACTGTTGTTTATTACACTGTTACTATATCCTATTTATTGGATCCCTTGGGTTTGATATTCATTTTGATGATAACAAAATATGTTGATTGTGTTAATTATGCTAACAATTTATTTGAGTTGATTAAGGCATGAGAAATCATGATCAATGCTAAACTATAGGTTTAACTCATCCAATGAATCAGCAAATTCAATCAAATGTTGCATCTTGTGTAGATTCTTCAAATGATGAACCCTATATGGATGAAAAGATATGGATGTCTAATTTTAGGAACGTAAATTAGATTGAGTATTGGACATTGCAAAAGGGAGATATGAATTTTTAAATGAATTTTGCTCAAGCTGACAGACTAGGACAAAACAGTTGAGGCAACTTTAAAATATTTTTGGGAATTATAGAAGAAAAAATTGTATATGATATTCCACATAATATAAGTTCTAGATGTCTACTTTCATATGCAAAAATAATCAAGTGATTATAATTTCTAAGAAAGGAGAAATTGAAGAATTTGTGAAGTATGCTCAAACTGTCTTGCAGATTTAAGCAATAAAATGTTTAGATTTTTTAAAGTATAAAGATGGATAATTTTGGAGTTTTTATAAACTATACATCTTTAAGTTTCCAATAAAAAAACAGATCATGATTTGGAGTTGTATATCTCAAGATATGAATAAATTCGTACCCACTACTGATTAGTCATTGCCGCTATTGAGAAGTCTGAAAGGCCCAGTAGCTCAAATTTAGGAAATGAGCTAAGTAACGCCCACTACACTTTTATTAGCTCCCGCTACTCTAGAAAATTAGCAATAAAAATTAGCCATTGGAAAAGCTTTTAACTGTTGGAAAAGCTTTTAACTACACTTTTTGTCATTAAATGAAGTCAAATGGCTATATTTCATCCAAGGCTATAAATATGAGTTGATAAGAAGCTTAAAAACAAGAGAATAACATTTAAGAGCTTATTATTGAGCTATTGCACCAAATCATTCATATTTATGGCTTGAAAAACTTATTTATTATAAAACACTTTGTAAAGGGTTTGAGTGTAAGCCTTAGTAAAACACTTGTATAGATTTTAGAGTGAGACTTTGATAAAACACTTGTGAAGGTTTGAAGTGTAAGCCTTGGAAAATACTTTGTAAAGGTTTGAGTGTGAGCCTAAACACTTGGGTTTGATCTTGCACCCATAAAAGGATTAGAGTAAAATACTCAAGTGTGATCTTGAGAAGTGGACGTAGGCAAAAGTTGGTCGAACCACTATAAATCTTGTGTTTGATTCTCTCTTCCCTACACTCTTTATATTTTGCTCATTCATACAAGCATAAACATTCATTATTGAATTGGTTTACTTGCTTCTGTTATTTTATTTTGTGATTAATTTTTAATTTTCCCTTAATTTGTTAAACATTCAATTACCCCCCTCTTAGTTGCAAAATAGATTTTCAATTGGTATCAGAGCTTATGCTCTTTACTCCGGATTTAAGCATCCTAGAGTTGATCCTATGGCAACATATAAGAGTTTTTCATATAGAGTAGATAGACTACCATTTTTTTTATGGTAGACATTATAACATTTGGGCAAATAAAATAGAAGAATTTCTAAATGTTTTAGATGAGAATTTATGGGGAGTCATTGAAGATAGCTTACTCATTATAAACCTAGGAATCTATGACATGAGCATGATTTGAAACAAGTTGCATCAAACATTAGGGCCATGCAAATTTTTAGAAGCTTATTAAATGAGAATGATTACAATAGAGTGTCTTCTTGTGTTAGTGCTAATGAAATATGAAATTTACTTGATTTTACTTATAACACTAACACTTCTTGTGATGTTGATGAAGTTTTAGATACAAACACTCCTACTCATCAATAGCAAAAAGAAAATAATAAGCAAGAGGAAATGATACTACAATCTAGAAGAGATAGTGGCTTAGCTTGTTCTACCTCCACAAGTGATGAGGAAAGCAAGGATGAGATTGAAAATTTGTGCTTCATGGCCATTGATGGGGATACTTTTTCTTATAAGGTAACATTAATTCCCTCAAACTTTATAAATGAGTATTTTTCATATGATGATTTACTAGATGCATTAGAGACCATGTGCATTGATCTTGAGAAAATGAAAAAGAAAAATAAATTGTTCAAATGTCAAATTGGTGATTTGAAATATGAAAATGAATATTTGAATAATAAAATTCTTTCATTTATTTCCACCAATAATGATCTTGAAAAGGCTAACCCCCAAGGACCCAAAATAAAATAGGTGCCAAAGATTTCTTCTCTTATGCAGAAATTTGATGATGATGAAGAAGTCATATTGTTTGAAGTCCAAAGCAAAAAGAAGCCAAATGATGGGCAATGGATGCCACAACTTAAAATATGCTTTCCTCCTTCAAAAGGTTAAAATTCATAGCTACAAGTGGTAACTTTAAACTTTAAATCTTCATTGAATGAATGTGTTACCACTATAATAGTGTTTATATGCCGGTTGATTTGAGTAAAAATTTATTTGAAAATATTGATGGCATGTTTATTTGTTCAAATATGTTTTGAAAAATATTTTTACTTCAATGATCCCTTGTGTACCCCTTGAACATTTTTTATTTATTAAGGGAGAGAAATGCTTGAAATAGGGGGAGAAATTATTTAGACCCATTTATATATTGAGTAATTTATTTTCAAAGGGAGAGCGCAAAATCTTTTTGTTGATATCAAAAAGGGGGAGAAGTTATACAAGTATATATTTGTAAAAACATTAATTGAGCATTTTTGCATGTTTCCTAAATACTTGTATGTATGGTTCTGTTATCATCAAAAAGGGGGAGATTGTTGGACCCCTTGGGTTTGATATTAATTTTGATAATAACAAAATATGTTTATTGTGTTAATTATGCTAACAATTTATTTGAGTTGTTTAAGGCATGAGAAATCATGACCAATGCTAAACTATAGGTTTAACTTATCCAATGAATCAACAAGTTCAATCAAATGTTGCACCTTGTGTAGATTCTTCAAATGATGAACCCTATATGGATGAAAAGATATGGATGTCTAATTTTAGGAACATAAATTAGATTGAGTATTGGACATTGAAAAAGGGAGATATGAATTTTTAAATGAATTTTGCTCAAGCTAACAAACTAGGATAAAACAGTTGAGGCAATTTTAAAATATTATTGGGAATTATAGAAGAATAATTTGTATATAATATTCCAAATAGTTAAAGCTCTAGATGTTTACTTTCATATGAAAAAAGAATCAAGTGATTATGATTTCTACGAAAGGAGAAATTGAAGAATTAGTGAAGCATACTTAAACTGTCTTGCAGATTTGAGTAATAAAATGTTTGGATTTTTTAGAGGATGAAGATGGACGATTTTGGAGTTATCATAAACTACAAAGTTGTAGTAGACATCTTAAAGTTTTCAAAAAAAATATCATGATTTAGATTTTTATATATCAAGTTATGAATAAAGATGCGCTCACTACCAATCAGTCGCAGCCGCTACTAAGAAGTCCAAAAGGTCCAGTAACTCAAATTTGGGAAATGAGCTAAGTAGTGCCCACTACATTTTTAATAGCCCCCGCTACTCTGAAAAATCAGCAATAAAAACTAGCCATTGAAAAAGCTTTCAACCATACTTTTTAGTATTAAATGAAGCCATATAGCTATATTTCATCCAAGGCTATAAATATGAGTTAGTGGAAAGTTTAAAAACAAGAGAATAACATTTGAGAACTTATTATTGAGCTATTGCACCAAATCATTCATATTTTATGGCTTGAAAAGCTTATTTATTGTAAAACAATTTGTAAAGGGTTTGAGTGTGAGCCTTAGTAAAACACTTGTATAGGTTTGAGTGTGAGCCTTTGATAAAACACTTGTGAAGGTTTGAAGTGTAAGCCTTTGAAAATAATTTGTAAATGTTTGAGTGTGAGTCTAAACACTTAGATTTGATCTTGCACCCATAAAAGGATTGCAATAAAATACTCAAGTGTGATCTTGAGAAGTGGACGTAGGTAAGGGTTGGCCAAACCACTATAAATCTTGTGTTTGATTCTCTCTTCCCTATACTCTTTATATTTTTCTCATTTATACATGCATAAATATTTATTATTGAATTGGTTTACTTGCTTCCGCTATTTTATTTTGTTATTAATTTTTAATTTTTCCTTAATTTGTTAAACAAACAGTTCACCCCCCTCTTGGTTGCCAAAGAGACTTTTCACTATTTATTGATACTATTCCTTTGACAATGCATATTGTTTTCTATGACTTATATATGTTCTACTGGTGTTCTATGGAGTTGGATGTCTCTGAATGTTCTCGCATCCTAAAACTGATGGGGTAGTGGGTAAAATCCATCGGGGTTGTGCTCAATGGCCCACTGGACAGAATTAATTATCTAGAACCCTAGCTGGGAAGATATTTGTCCTAGTCATAAGACCTGACTCCCCTAATGTATTTTACTGATATTTACTGCTACTATTATTGGCCCTCAGTCTGTCACTTTCACAAACATACTTGATAGTTGATTTCATTATTGACACTACCTATTTTAATATTATTTGTATCATACCTTATAGATTGGTGTGCACTACCCTTTTCTTATGACACTATTCATTCCATTCTTTATTGTTACCCTACCCTGCATGTATCATGTTGTATATTGAGCACACTGAGTATTTATATACTCACCTTGTAGTGTTTTAAACTTTTCAGGACAAGAACAGTAATTTGGTTCCCAACTTCTTCATCAAGGAACCAAAGTTCAATTTGTGATGTAAATACTATGATATTACTGTATATTGTTATTTTCTAAATCTTCTCTATGGTCTGTAATAACTAGTAGTTAATAGAACAGATTGTATGGATATTATATCTGTGTGATGGAATATATATTATCGAACTGATATGGGATTGCTATAATTTAAATATGGATGATACATGATGATGATTATAGTAATGGTTATAAGTGTATAGTTGGATCTGTGCTACTAGTGTTCTACGGTGTTGGATGTCTCTAACTGTTCTCGCATCCTATAACCGTCATGCCCCAAAATCGAGTCGTGACAAGAAATAACCTAAATAATTTATTCAATTTTGTCACGTCCCAATTTCGAAACATGACGGTCCTAGGATGCACGAGATGCCAGAGGTGACCGGCACCCGTAGAACTTAGTATCTGTCACATCCCACACTATAGGGTTGTGACGGTCCTAGGATACGGGAACGGTTCATACAACCAGTACCACGAAGAACCCAAGTTACATGTTTTCATTTCACTTAACCCTTTTTATGACACATTTTTTTCTTTTTAAACTCTTAAGTTTTACAGAAAAACAGACAGAGTTTCCTTTGTAATCTTAACATTTACCCAAAGCTAAAAACAGAGAAAAACACTTCTAAATCAATATCAACTCCCAGGTCAACCTCCAATACACAACTCATATCAGCTCATACTTATATCAACTCGTATAACAATTTCATACATTACAAATCATATAATAGTTCTCAATTAATATCAATCCATACATATGACAATGTAATATAGGTTTACCATGGCATTTGTACCCCTTATTACAGTATATACATACATATGCATACACATCATCACATACATTCACATCATAACATATAATTACATTCTTTACATGTCCACAAATCATACACAAATATATATATACAAATAATATCTACAAATAATATCATGGAGTATTCTATGCTATACTAGGGAAGGACTATACATCTACTCCGTGTCTAGAAGTACAAAAGTAGCCGAGGATGTCCGCATTTCACTCTTTCCCTGAAATGGTTTCAACATTATGGGGTGAGTATAAAAATTCTCAATGAATCTATAAATATGAAATGTATTACTAATTTATGAATACACATTTGATCAATGATGACAATAATAGGAATGATGACAATTATATATGATAAGATATGTCAATATAACAGAATGGATCAAATGCATAAGGTAAAACAGGATTGGGTCAAATAATCAAGTAGTACTGTCACTTCTATCCACATCTCCATTTCCATATAAATTTCATAAGGAGGATCAATCCTTATGGCTAGAGCCATATCCCTATCTCTAGCTAGGGCAAGTAGTACCAGTGTGCACATGGTCGATGGAATTACCCGCTACACCATCGAAGTAGCCTTGTTATGTTACCATATGCAAATGTTCCAAAATATGATGAAAATGCAACAAGTACAACTCATATAAGGTGCAATATAGTCAACATATCCATATGAACAAATATAGAGTCAATAGGGAACAACTTACAAAATTGGCCCGTCGGGCCCAGTTGCGTTGTCGCAGAGACTTTCCAAATTACGGGTCTGTTTCCCATTTTTCAGTGACTTTCTTGTTTTACATGTTATCAACATATATGATGCAAATTTAACATCTAAGATATAAGTATACATATATATAAGGTGATTAGGCTTGATTTGAGGTTAAACCAATTTATAGAACAACTTTTATAGCCATGCAAATTTTAGGTCAGTTTATGCCATTTCGGCAACCCCAATTTTGGCTGATTGGCATGTTTAGGGGCAACTTTGACCATATTGGTATAAAATCAGTCTAACATGATCAAAGGTCATATAATATGTCCAAATGTTAATACACTAAACTAGAAATGTAATAACATATATATAGACCCACCTTACGAAAAAAGCCTGAAATGCCCCTCCGAGGCTCCGAGCACCTACTGCTCTGTCACCTTCTCCTTTCCTCTGGAGGATTCCCCTATACACATACCAACTCTCCGATAAGACACTATATCAAACCAGCATATTACATTCAAACACATATACACACTCATTTCAAACAAGATACACATATTCACTTTCACATTCAAAACCCTTATTTCACTAAGTCACTTTGCCATTCCAAAACAACACTCAAAAGGAGTTTAAACCCAAATTTCTTTCCATTCAACATTAATAACACATCTTATAAGCATAATCAAACAAATTTGGGTTCACGTTCAAGCCTAGGTTTCATGCCAAAGCATTTTGAACTTT
>CANXYC010021099.1:0-16871 GCA_948193065.1 Aleurites moluccanus | reverse complement strand
TTCCAGATCAGTTACTTGAGGAGTGATTTCCATATCTTCATTGAATTTGAAATCCATGAATTTGTCAACTAGGTGAGTTTTTGACAATTCCTCCTCCTTTCTAAATTGAGCATCTAAATTATCCCATATTTCTTTAGTAGTGTTATATTTACTAAATACTTCTGCCAACCGATCAGAAAGACAATTCAAAAGATAGTCCTTGCAGAAGTCATCATCCTTATTCTATTAAAGTTCATCAACCTCCTCCATTGTGTCAGCAAAGGTACTCAAAAACAGTGTAGAATATACTTTCATATTTCAGTCCAAATTGAGTCTTTCGCTTCCAAGAATTAAATTCAGATCCACTAAACGTTTCCAATTTGATTATCTCAATCGGAACACGTTTATCCATTCTTCTATATATTTAAATAGACAATTATATATGATAAAATTATATAGAAGAAGAATAATAAAAATTTGGAACAAGTGCACCTGAATTGAACCAGTTAAATTGAACCAGTGAATCAAACCGATAATTTGAATCGAACCAGTGAATCGAATCGAAGATTTGAATCAAATTAATTAAATCAAACCAATTAAATCAAACCAATGAATCGAATCAAATATTTGAATCAAACCAAATGAATCAACCCATTTAAATCAAACTAAAGAATCGGACCAGAGATTTGAACCGAACCAACAATTTGAATCGAACCAATGATTCAAACTGAATCAGTTGCAAACCTTGTTCTTCACGGATCTGAACTTCGATGGTCACTGGTAAGCTTCAAAGGAGGTTGCCAGTGATGGTAATCGGTGAGGAGCTCGCCGGTGCTTAAAGAACCGTGCCGATGGTGGCTCAAACGGGTTGCCGGATCCAAGCCTCGCTTCCGATGGAGACCGACTGCTAGATCGGCGGTCTTTGGGGCTGGAATCGATCGCTGCGTTTTCCTTGCTCACTGGTGAAGCGATCTCGACCAGGACAAGGATCGGGGCTGCTTCGTGGAGCTTCGATCTGTTCTTCGCTCACCGGTGAAGCGAGCTTCGATCTGTTCTTCGCTCACTAGTGAATGGCAGCAGATCGAATTCTGGGTTTGTGGGCAGAAGTCTGGCTTGACGGAGCTGTGACAGAAACCAGCCAATCTGAGTTCAGCACCGAGTCAATCGAGTTCAGCAGCGAGTCAACCGAGTTCAGCAAAGCAACTGTGTTTATTCTAAAAAATTTGGGTTTGCGCAATTAACCAATTCGATTGTCACAATTTTTTTTTTTTTTTTTCTTCAAAACAAAATAATGCTTCAAGATTGTTAGAGTTTTTAGGTCAAGCAATATATGAGATTGCTTGAAGCATTACACCCTAGGTATTTAGTTTGGAATACATAGCATGCTGCCCCCAGCTAGCATATATATAGGTTTACACTAGGGTTGAACCAGTTAATGGGCTCTTGCCCATTAGACCCACTACAAAGGTCCTTTACCTATTAGAATTTATATTAAAATATATATATTAGGGTTATTTAATAAACACAACAAAGCAAACACTGATAGCCTAAAGTGAGTTTATTTATGAATATTCGCATTCATCCTTGTATTGATTAGATAATAAAATCTTCATTCATTTTTTTTAATGTCACAGATGAATGTAAATGAGTATTTCAAGTTATTTGCAGGGCATATATATTAGTTGCTTACATTCCTAATATACTTTCTCAAATTCTTATGGTTTCTTGTAGGAAAAGACTTATATTTTTGGTAAAATGTTATTTCTAATCTACATTATACTCTCTCTCTCTATCTTTTATTATTATTATTATTATTATTATTATCTTTGTACATGTATTGTTATTGCTGCACTCAAGGTAAGGGTGGTGGTCCTATAATTTCCTTGAGAAAGCATCCTTCTGGTATGGGTTCCTTTTGGAGTGACTATTTTCCTTTTCACTTTATCTTTCTACTGTAGGATTTGCGTTTTCCCTAACTCATTAATGATGGTTATTGACAAAGTCGGCTATACTACATAAAATCAGTCACTGACTTGCTGTATAACTCTATGTTAAAGTGGTAGTCATGTTCTTTCACACCTGAATCTAAGTTGATGTTGAGCTCAAATTCTTCTGTTGTTAGATATATATATATATATATAGTCAGAGCACCTAAATTAAGATGCATATACATCAAGGAAATGGTGCATTGTATTCAATTAGTGCAAATAATAAATTATCTTCTCTTCTATATTTACTTTTTCTTTTCCCTGCTGGTTTGTCTCTATTTTCTTGGTATGGAGTAATAATATCAAACGTGGTCTAATGTTTGTTTATCAGGCTCCTAAAGGAAAGGAGGCTTCTGGTGTTGACCGATCAACATTTGCAGTTGCACTATTCATGCAACCTGATATAATAAAGATGAATCAGAAAAAATGTTTGTCGACATGACTTTTACTGTACTTTTAGTGATAGCAATATACACGAACTATGGTTAACATTGACTACCAGTCTCCTGGAGCCTGCTGATGAAACCATTCATAAAACTTGTAGCCTTGGCAGCCATGCCCTTTTTACCTTAGTTGATCAATTTTTATGATTTTCTGTGTCCATTAATTTATTGGTACTTTTAACAAGGTAAAAGTAGTTTTAGAGCCTCTAAACTAGTCTTTTTTGTTAATTGACCTCCTAAACTTTTATTTCTCCACATCCCTAGAACTTTTATTTTTTTTTTTTAACATTGAGGACTTGCTTTACCCAAAAAGTAAAGCTGATGGGAAATTTGTGTAGTTTACAAATATTAATAAAAAACTGCATTATTTTTGAACAAAAAAATGTATTGCTTAATACATAAAACTTGAAAAGTTTAAAGTACATGAATAAATTTTTTATTTTTGTAACTTCAATCATTTTCATAATGAAATATAAAAATTTTAATTTTTTAAATTGTCATTAATGAATTTTTCATAAATTTTACTTCCATCATAAACTAAGTTGTCAATGAGGAGAAATAAACGTTTAGGGGCATAATAGACAAAACATAATAAGTCAGCCACAAATTTTTTTTTTTTTTCCTTTTTATGATAAGAGTTGAGCCTAAGGTCCATATTTACATGAGATGAACCTTAAATTTTTAACTGATATATAATGAGTGGTTTTTTTTTTTTTTTTCTCATTTGCAGGGACGAAAAGCTCAACTTCCCCAAATTCACAAAGAGGTATTTATAATTCGAGCCGTGTTGTCTGAATTATTCACCTGCATAATTACAGGATATGAAATGTGAAAATTACACTGCATATGTATTGAAATCAAATCTATTTTGAGGTTGTTAAGTATTTGTTAACCTTGGAAAAATATATTCTATGATTTTAAACCTTTTGTCCCAAAGGGACGCCCGGATTGTTAGCAGCATGGCCTGAGATCAAAAGTTCTCAGCTCAGGATTGACTCTCACCTCCATTGGAACTCTATCTAATGGCAAAAAAAATAAAATAAAATAGAATAGGTTTGTAATAATTTGTTAATGATCGGAATATATTCTAGAAAATGCTTTGTTTTATTTTATTCTAGAATCTAGAGAATGCCTGATTTTATATTTGGGAGGAGAATTTTATTAAAACAACCAACGAAAATATATATATAAAAAAATCATTTATCAAATTAAACAAATTAGTCAAACCATGAACGCTATAAAGGTAGGCGCTGTCTGAGTCGCTTTCTAGAGTTAAATTAATATAGAAGTCTGATTCCTATACGGCAGTTGCTTCTTTCTCAATTGATTAACTGAAAATCCTTGTCAAATGCCAATAATTTCCTTATAATATTACGTGTTAAGTTTCTAGTAGTGTACGCTTAAAATAAAATGATGTGAAATTGTCATTGGATTTTTTATCTTTTCTTATGTTTTATTTGATGTTTTATTTTTTATTTATGTATTTTTTTTTATATCATATTATTTATTAAAAAATATTAATTATTAAAATATTTTAAAAAATATTGTGATGTATAAAAAAATATATGAAAAAAAATATGTGAAAAAGACTTTTAAAATTTTGTTTCTATGCATTTTGTTGTTTTCAGCTGATGCTGGCAAATGGTTCTCTGACATTTGGGGAATATTCTGACAAGTTGTTGGACAAATATTACCACATAAATATGTAAAGATTACGTTTATACATAACAGTGATTGACTATACATAAATTCACTATATGGTCTGAATCTGATACCAGGGCATAAATTACAACACTTTATTTCATTTGCATATAGTTGATACCAATTGCTTTCGGTTCCTTTTGGTGAATAGATATAAGTTTAATTTCTAATTTATTTAGTTTTTGAGGAAATTTTGATTTTATTAATGGACTAGTAATCAAGTAGCCATTTGCAATTCTGATGAAACAAGAAAGTAATAAAGCAAGAACTTAAGATGTTTCATTCCTATGATGATGAAACGGATTGAAATTACTTCTGGTTTTGTTCTATTATTATTTTTAATAAAATATAGAAACATTGGAATTATCATAGATTTATATACTAGAGAATGATTTCCCTCATTTTAATAAGCTTAATTAGTTTAGTTAAGGCTTTGTTCAGTAAATAGAAAAATTAGAATCCTCCTCTTATATATATTTTTATATATTCTCATTTAAATTCGATATGCAAAACCATTTGTCTGTAGTGGGGGGAATTTTCTTAACCTGGTTAAGAAAAGAGGGCATTCTATATCTTATCCACGCCATTAGAGATAAGGTGGGTCCCCCAGCTGACGGTGTTTGCTCGATATTGGCTGTGGCGATATAAATATAATATGTTTAAAATTCAATGCCTCTCATAGAAAATTATAAAAATGATTTTCTTCTGGAAGTGGGGACATAATTAAGAAATAAATTCTTTATGTTCGTTGAAAGAAAAAAACACTATAAAGTAGGCAAATTTTAATTATCAGAAGTCGGCCGATAATTTCACGATATATCACAGTACGATTATGTCGGCAAGACTGAGGAGATGTAGTAGTGTGCCTTCCTTTTGAAATACAGTAAAACCTTTATAAATTAATAAGGTAAATAAATAAATTTTATTAATTAGAAAAAATATTAATTAATTGATAAATTAATAATTTATTAATTTTAGAAAAATATTTATAATTTAACAAATAATATTTAATTAATTAAAAATTTATTATATTTTATTAATTTTGTAATCAATTTAATATGAATTAATTGAATTAAAAAAATATAACAAATTAAATATAAATTAAACAGAAAAATATGTATAAATTAAATGAAAGAAAAAATATATGAGTATAGCTGTTTAGATTTAAAATAGTTTTTCTATAAATCATTTCAAAAAATCTCTTATATATTTTATAATTATAATAATTTTTTATTTAAAATTTTTTTAAAAATTAATCATGACAAATGAGATGTATAAAGTATTATTTCATAAACATTAAAAAAAATTACATTAATAAATTTATAACAGATTTCATTTGAAAATTAATTAAGATATAGTATCAAATATATTGAAATGAAATTAGAGATAAAAATATAATTGATGTATCAACATCACTTAATAAATTTTTTTTATTATAATACGAAAATTCAATCTCAAAATTTCTAGATGTAATAAAAAAATTAGAAATGAGATATAATTAGATTTAAATTAAAAAAATTAAGTAACAATAAACTCATATTTTAATAAAATCTTAGAAATAAGATATAATTAGATTTAAATTAAAAAAAATTAAGTAATAATAAACTCATATTTTAATAAAATCTTATAATATATTATATATATAATGATAATAAATTATTAATTTATAATATAAATAAAATCATATAATTATGTATGAATTTTCAGAAAAATATTATCTTATCACTTTAGTTTATAGACTCGAGTCGGGATCAAAGAAAATTATTATATAAAAAAAATAATTAATTTATTAAATATTAAGTTATAAAATTTTTTTCTGTATGTTGTTTAATGCTTATCTCAGCAGTTGTCTTTTGAATTTTTTTAATTAAAAATTAGAAATTTATAATTTTTAAATTCAAAAGTTATTTTTTATAAAAATATGTTATCGTAATTAAAAATGATTAAAAATATTAATTAATAATTAATTTATATATTTTTTATTTTATTTTAAAATTTTAAATTAATTTTTTTATTATTATAAATATACATCATATATATATATATAAGTATTATTTATTTTCTTATAATTTTATATATATAATAATTTAAATTTTACCTAAAAAATGTATATAATTACTTTTATTTTATTTTTCATTATTTTAAACATTAATTATATATAAGTAAAATTTTGATATATAATATGTAAAACATTGTTCTTATTTATTATTTTATAATCTAATTATAGTCTTAATTGTTAAATTATCAAATATTTTATAGTTAATTTTAATTATATTTTGCTAAACCAAACAATTACCATCATTTCACACTTAGAATTTCAAATTTTGTCAAGAAAATGAGGGATGAGATAAACTGTAGCTAGGCCGCCAAGTAGCAATGGGTCTAGAAGAAGGAAACATGATAGGGAAATTGAAAACGTGGGCTTTAAAAAGACAAAAAAGCCACGTTGGGCTGTGTGAGGTGTGTCAAGGTGGTGGGGTTGGGATTTTGCCTCCTACACGGCTTCTCTCTAATGTCAGGTCCTTTTCAAGTTTTGAATCAGCCCCACCCTCATTTGACCATGAAGCTTTTTTTTTTCTCTAATTACCAAAATAGCCTTTACTTATTATTATTTTTATCAGACCAAGTTATTTGTTTTTCAATTTTATCAAATTAATATATAAAGTTATGAATTGATTTTAATTATGGAGTTTTAATAACCAATTAACACTTATAAATTTATGATAAATTAATCGAGAGAATTAAAAATAAAATTCTAAAATAAATTTGTCCCAGAAGAATAAATAAATTTAAAATTTAATAATAAATATTTATAAAAATGGTGTAAAGATTTATTAGATTATTATATCATATTAAATTTTAATATACATTGAAAATAATTAATTTTAAAAATTAATCATTAAAATTAAAAAATTTATTTATAAATTAATTACATAATATATTTATATTTAATCAGTTCAAGATTTTTTCTCACACAATATATTAATAATATTAATTATTTCTCTTGAAATGACGTATGTACTCATACTAATGTAACATTGAAATTAGAAGGAAATATTTTGATATAACTTGCTATCTTATAATGATTTTTTTTTTTTAATATGTCTATTCATTGGTGAAGTTCAGATTGAATTCAATGTCAAAAATTTGAGTTAATTGATTCGAACCAATTCACCTGAGTTATTTTCATGTTGAAATAGAAAAGATATAATCTTATCTCTATTTTAATGAATAAAAAAAAAAAAAAAATCTAACAAAAAATTGATCAAATCTCAAATTAAATCCAACTGATATGCATGTATTCAATTTTGAGTCATCCATTAGCATTACTATAACTCAAACTCGGGACTCATACCCCTATCTCAACCTCTTTAACATAATGAAATTATGAATTATGATTTATTGCCTATTTATTATTATATTTTCATTTTCCTTCTTCAAAATAAAACATTTCATCAGTAACAACAACAGATTAGGCAAAGATATGAAACCGTTTAGGGGAAAATATTCAATTTAGAATATTTATTTTTGTCAAAAGTTAAATTTGAGTCACATAAAATAAATCAGTTTAATTTTCCTCTTGATCTTGATTTTTAATTCAATTAAAAGTTTGATTCGTTAATTACATTAATAGTATTAGTTGTGAGATCCATTCATATTTTTTTAATTAATAAAAAAATTAAATTAATAAAATTAAATTTTTAATTAAAAAATATTAAAATTAAAAAAAATTAAAAAATGATTTGTATTAGAAAATTTAATAAGAAATAATTTAATTTCTTCTTAATTTTTTTTAAATAAAAAATAAAAAATATTTTATTAAAAAATATTTTTATATATTTTTTATTTTTGAAGTTGTCAAAAAATATGAAAATGAATTTTTTAATACTAAAAAATATTTTTTAAAGTAAAAATATGATGCAATTAAAAAATATTAAAATTAAAAAAAATATGTTAAAATTAAAATATCGATATGGTCAATAAGAACAGTAAAAAGATAAAAATACCTTTATCTTTTATTTTTAATTAATTATGTCATATTTTTTACTTTAAAAAAAATTTAATGTTAAAAAATTTATTTTCATATTTTTTGACAACTTTAAAAATAAAAAATAAATAAAAATATTTTTTTAAAAAATATTTTTTATTTTTTATTTAAAAAAATAATTTAAGAAGAAATTAAATTATTTATTTTTAAATTTTCTAATACAAATCATTTTCTAATTGTTTTTTTTTTAATTTTAATATTTTTTAATTAAAAATATAATTTTATTAATTAAAAAATATGAATGAGTCCCACAACTAAGATTATTAATGTGATTAATGGACCAAGCCCTTAATTGAATAAAAAATTGAGTTAAAGAAAAAATTGAACCGATTTATTTTACGTGACTTTAATTGAGCTTTTGATTACAAGTCATGAATTTGATATTTTTCCAACAATCTAGTGTTTAGTTAGTTAAGATTTTATTATTTTTTTATGCGTCATATTATTATTTTTTTAAAATATTTTAACAGTTAATATTTTTTTATAAATAATATAATATATATAAAAATATAAAATAAAAGATAAGACATATAATAAAATATAAAATTATGAGAAATGCTTGGTAATTCAAACAGTGAGTCAATGACTAATAGTTGACCAATTATTTAGCTTTTTTACCTATTTTAAATAAAAAAATATTTAAATGGATAACAACATAATCTCTAATTAATCTTAGAGAGTTTTATCTTTTTAATGGTATCTGGAGATATTTCTGTTTTCAATTAATAAAATTGAAAAGGTAATTCGCTATCCCCTTACTTAAAATTTAATTTAAAAGAGTGTTAACACCAGCCAAGAATCTCTGATTTGAATAAAATTAGTGTAAAAAGTATTTTTTACTTTGGATAGATTTTATTCCTATTTTAGTATAATTTATTACCTATTTATTTATTTTTCTTATATAAAAAATATTTTAATTAAAATAAGATGTGTAATTAAAATTAACTCATCCTGTTATCTTTATCATTCATTTCGATAAATAATCAAATTTTTTCTAAATTTTTGTAATTTGAATTGATAACTTTATAAATTAATATTCGATAAATTAATAATTTTTATTATATAATAATTTTTTACGATATTAATTTAAATTAATAGATTAAATTAATATTTAACTAATTAATATATCTTTTAATTAATAAAATTCATAAATTCTATCGATATAATTTATAGAAGTTTTACTGTATAACTCAGGTTAGTTTATTGTATAACTCATTAACTAATAATTAGGAGTGTCAATTCGTATTAGTAAGTAGTATTATATATACTAATGAAACAATAAAGATTAATATAAATGCGATATAATTAATTTATTATGTAAAAAATTTAAATACGAATATAATTTATTTAATTAATAGGATAATACTACATGATATAAATAATACGTAAAAAATTTTTAAATTAATTAATTTTTATTTTTATATATAAAAATTATCAAATATACTAAATTAATCTCTATTCATTTATATTGTTACATAAAATATAACTAAATATAAATTTATAAAAAATATTAAAAGTAATATTTATATATAAATATATAATACTATATATAAATATTAACGAGTTAAACATGTTATTTTTGAGTTAACAGATAAATACGAACACAACATGATTATATTCATATTATAATTGGGTGAACACAAAATCAATACTAACTAAATCATTTTTAATTCAAATTCGTTAATTTTATATTGAATTCGTATCATATTATTATATTATGTTTAATATTATCAGTCTTATTAATAATTAATAATCACGTGGTCTCTACATCAATAAATTAAATTATTTTAATTGTATAAATATCAAGATTCATTTCTTACATAACTGAAATAAATAATCTTTATTAAACAGTCTAAATATTTTAATTTTAATTAATTCGAGAGAAAATATTAAATAGCTCGTATATGCATTTTATATGATGCTTCTCTAACTTTTAAATCTATTTGAAGAAGAAATAAAACTTAAAATTGAGAAAATTACAGAAAAATATTGTTGATAGTCTTTTTTTTTTTTTTTTAACAATACAATATTCTTTAATCTATAATTTTTAGCATAAAGTATTCGCAACTTCACACGTAATTATACATTTATATAATAAGCAGAAAATGAAAGTGATCCATTAAAATATTAATTAGATATAATTAAAATTTATTTTTAGATCCATTTAAAATATTAATTAGATATAATTAAAATTTATTTTTTAAATAAATTTTACATATTTAAATTCTAATTATAAAAATTTTAATGATAAATAGTCCAAAATATTAGCATTTAAAATAATAATATTTTGTTTTCAAATGTAAAAATTAAAAATTAAAAATTATATTTATAAGAAAAGGGTAATAATGTCAATAGCATAAACAAAGTAGCCTTCGAGGAAATTATCTAAGAGAGTAGAGCAAGTAGTGGGCCAGCAACAAACAGGGGACCAATCTATTCTAAAATCGTCCTTTATAAATTTAAACAATTCCTTTCTCAATTCTCATCTCCAACTCCCACTGCCAAAAAAAAATCTTCTTTCAGTTTCCAAATTTATCATCAACAATGGCAATTTCCTACCACCTTCCGATGCCGCAAGCCACCGCCGGTAAAAGAAAAGGTCACACTCACAGAAGAAAAGACAGTCTCCGTAGAAGGTGTTTAGGAATGGTAAAGCAGCAGAAGACTCGCTTTTACATCTTAGGTCGTTGCATCTCCATGCTTCTCTGCTGGCATGACCATGCTATTCGTGATTAAATCTGCAGATATAGATAGCGCAGTATCCACAGTTATGGAATAATTTAATTTTTCAGGTATCAGATAGAGCAGAGATGAGTTAATTAATATCTAATTGGCATTAATTTTGAAGAAACGAATTGGATTTGATTCTGAATTCTGATTCTCTATATATGATCAGAGAAGAGAAAGGAATTTGTGAATTTTTATTTAGTGTATAGAGAATCAATTAGGATGTGTATACAATTTTCAAAGAGAAAGGGAATTCAAATTCCAAATTTAATATATTATATCTTTAGTTATTTGCTTGTGTTTGGTTGCTTATAAGAATTTCTAATTTTTACACGGGATATGAATTTGTGTGCGCGGATCATTCAGCTAGTTATGTCTCCGCCAATTGGCCCCCAGTTATGTTAAGGAAGTCAATTAGATAACAAACTCTGTTAGTTAGTTTTAACAGCTTAGCTATTTTGTGTATATAAATCAATTTCATTAATCAATGAAACGCGAGAAACATTTTCATTTCACAATTCATAATGTGATTTAAATTTAAAAAAATTAAATTTTATAAATATTTAATTCATTTATTGATAATTTTTTTTTCACAAATTGAGCTCCGATCATCAATAGATCTAAATCTAACAGTGTTGAATACAGAGGTGTTTATGTGCTTGGCAATTGGCACGTAGATAAAAAATTGAGCCAATGAATTACCTATATAAAAAATTTGTGTTTCTATAGATGTAAGAGCATAACAGTCAACGATCAAGAGCAACCAAACCATATGCATATTGAGCAATCTTTGTGCAATCTAAACAGTCTATGCAATTAATTTGCAGGACCCATTTCTAAAACGTTGGGACCATGATAGTTTGATTTTCCATTTGCTTCAGGCTCAACATCAGAATTCCTGAATCCAAATTCTTTCCGAAGTCATTTTCCATTTGGGTATTCCTCTCCTGCGTAGCTCTAATAGCCTCAGCTTGAATCAGGAACGATGAAGACCAGTCTTGTCGAAGCCATTGATGACCTCTGACTCCAACTCCGCTTCTTCGCTTTGTGACTAAACTTTGAATTTCTTGTGATCTTCTCCTTCTTCTTTTCCATTTGTCCCTTGAAAGCGCTAGAAGACAGAAAACAACAGCCTCTTCTATTGTGATGTCAAAGATTGAACTCGCCAACTCAGGCTCAGTCCATGACTCGGGTCTTACCAAATTTGTGAAATAAAGCTTCTTTACGTTGTCTTCTTGTTCTTATCTTTGTTTTTTCTGTTGATATTGATACTTGAACAAATTTTGAGTTTATTTGGATGTCTCCATGTTGGATTCTTTGAAGACAATCTAATTTCCTCTATCTTGAGCTGGAACTTTTGCCTCCAGTAGAAATGAAAGGGCAGGAATACAGTTTTCCTGTCCCGATGCTCACATACGGCGCCAATTTCATGATAAATAAATTACCTGATACCTGGAATGAAGGCGTACTGCACCTATAGATTGAATTTGTAACCTGAAATTAAAAAAAGGATGGATTATGGAACAAGCGGAGTTGTCCCGACAATAAAACTTTTATGCTGAATATGCTGAAGTCTATTAACTTATAGCAGAGAAAGTTTATTGCAAAGAAAATGAAAGATTATAGAGAGATAAATGTTTTAGAAAAAGAGTGAAAATCCTTTCTTTTATTTTTTAATTTACCTATTTATAGAAGAAAAAAATCCTTTATATATAAATGTTCTTATTATTGATGGTTATTTTTATTTCTCATCAATTCATAATTTTTTTCATAATTTGAGCTTACATTACCGCAGATCATCAATAGATCTAAATCTAATGGTATTGAATACAGAGGTGTTTACTTGTTTCGCGATTGGCACGACCTCGTCTCTACTTAAAAATGTTGAACTTGTGTGGGGAGTGAAGAAATTTATTAGTTTTGTTAACTTCATATGTAATTTGGATAATTAAAAAAAAAACAGATTATTTTGTAATATTTTTAATTGAATCATTTAATTATAAAAATTTGAATTAAATTAATATAGGTTGATATAATAAGATTCTTAATTTTAATTGATAAAAAATTCATTTACCTCAAATCATTAAATTCTTAATTTTAAGTGATAACTGATTTATCAAATCTCGATATAAATTGGTTTTAATATCACAAAATTTATTATCTTTATTTGACAAAAAGATAATTTAAGTAATTTAAAAAATATGAATTATTTTATAATATTTTAAATTGAATTACTTTAGTTATATAAATTTAAATTAAATCAATATAATAATATTTTTAATATTTATATATTGATATTTTTTTTTGTAATCCATATTATATTCCAACTTGTATTTGTCTTAGACCCACATGGTCCAGCTCGTTTGGAGCTCCCTTTCTAAGTGAGTTGGGCTGGGGGCATAGATCTAATTATTATTATTTGTTACACGATATTTTTTTTAATTTACTCAATTTATAAAAAAAATTTAATTTACTAAATTTTAATTTTAATTTGACATAACTTATAAAAATAGCTTTTCATATGAAAAAAATTTATTTTTTAAAAAGTAATATTTCTAAAAATAATTAACTGAATGTTTGTATTTGGTAAATACAATCTAAAAACTGCTTATAAACTCATAAGAGTATTTTTGTCTATTAATTTTTTAAAATTAACTACGCGTTTAATCTAAAATTCAGCTATCTTGAAAAGTTTCAATTTCTAACTTATCTAAATAGTTGAATTTTAGCTATTCAGATAATTGCTTTTATTAATTTTGATATTTACCAAACATTATAAATTGAGTCAATATCAGCTTTTCACAAAAAAAAAAAATTATTATTTTTTTTCATAAACTGTGTCAAACGGGCACAATATACTCAACTAACTAAACTGTATAAAATTTGAAGTTGGAATAAATGAGTTTATTTTTAAAATAGAATATAAGTTCGGTCTCATGGTAAAGTATTCATGAATCCTATTAATTTCATTTTAAATCTCCTTAGCCTGTACATTAATTGCTATGTAATGTTTCAAAAAAAAAGAAAGAACAATCACTCCATTCATTCTTTCTTTTGTCTCTTTTGATTTGGTTCAATTCCAATTAATAAACTGATCGAGTATTACAAAGAATAACATAAGATATATATATGCGGTAAATTAAAAAAAAAAAAAATCCATATTCTCAAAATTGTAATTTTCTATGCAAATTATTCCTATAAATTTTTGTTAGCTAGTCTCTTGTTTCATTACCACTTATTGAAAGAGCATTTGAGCAAGAACAAGAAAGTAAAGTAAAATCAAGAATCGACATGGCAATAGTTGGTGATAAGCCTCATGTGGTGTGTATCCCATTTCCATTACAATGGCACATAATTTTTATGCTAAAATTGGCAAAACTACTTCACCACAAAGGTTTTTATGTAACCTTTGTTAATACAGAGTTTAACCACAAAAAGGTTCTTGATTCAAGAGGCCCAATGCATTAAATGATTGCCTGATTTTCATTTTGCAACTATTCCTCTTGAAAATCCTTCTTCAAATTCTCCTACTAATTTAGCCCTTAATTTTGTTGCACTGCGTGAGATTTGTAGAAAGACCTTTCCCACTTTATTTTATTATCTTATTACCAAGATTAATGACAATAGATCTTCAAATCCTCCAGTCACGTGTATTCTCTCTGATGCCATTTTGAATTACATTCTTGTTCTGTCCAAATACTTAATGTTTTCCTTTGGAATATGGGAGCTTCTGGTTTTATGAGATTTAAGCATTCTCGTGATCAAATCAAGCAATATCTATATCATTATATTTTTTCTTTATTTTATCATATGTAAATATTTTTTTGTTTAATCGATCAGAATATTTTCGAGTCAATTTATGTATTCCCACATTAAAAAAGTTAAAAGACACCTCACGCTCGATCTATACATTTAAGAATTATTTTTTAAATACTAATTCCGAGAATCAAACATTCATCAAGGAGATTTATACATAAGAAAATAATGAGATCAAATTTCTGGATTTCACTATTCAATTCAAATAGAAAAACTTATTGAAACAATTATTTTTTCAATAATTTTCACCATTTTAATGAATGGATATAAGGCTTGCTTATTAAATTATTGCAAAATTGTATGCAGATCCAAAGAGTCAAGGAACTGCAAACAAGAATTTGGATAGCATGACGGAGTGGATACCAGGAATGAAAGGTGCTCAAGTTAAGGATCTCTCAATTTTTCAAAACAAAAGATCAATTTGCTTCCATGGAAGATTCTAGTGAATGAGATTTGGTAAGCGCCTATAAAGCATCAGCTGTTATATTCCATAGTTTTGATGCTTTTGAAGGGGAAGTTCTAAAAACCCTCTCACCCATGTTTCAAAAGCATTGGTCCTCTACATTTACTTCTAGACCAAATTTCTAATAACCCAATATGATTCTATAGAATGCAATTTATGGAATGAAGAGGCAGAGTGTATCAAATGGCTAGATTCTAAAAAATCCCAATTCAGTAATTTACATAAATTTTGGATCTACTACAGTTATGACCATGGAGCAATGAATTGAACTTCCCTGGGGACTTGCTAATAGTAATCATAATTTCCGGATTCATAACCCATTGTGGGTGGAATTCAATTGTGGAAAGTATTTCTTCAGGAATTCCGTTAATTTGTTGGCCATTTTTTGTAGAACATTTTGTGAATTGTAGAAAAAGTTGCAATGAATAGGGTGTTGGTGTTGAATTGAGTAATCATTTCCAAAGAGATGAAGTTGGAAATCTCATTAAAGAATTAATGACTGGTGAAAAGAGAGAAAAAAATGAAGAGTAAAGCCATAAATGAGCATTCTCATAAGCTGATAGACTAGGCTGACAACTAATGAACTGGACTTAGCTGAACACCAAGCCGAGATCCATGAAAGATGGGTGGAATCGAATGGATCATTCCCTGACATAATATACTATCAATTTAAATTTGTTTTGCAGATAATTTTAATATCATTAAATAAAAAAATTATTAATCCAAATAAGAGTGGACTTCTATTCAGAAACAAAGATTTTTTCCCTCTAATTTATGAAGCCCTTATAAATAGATTTAAATAAAATATATTTTTCTCTCTAATTAACATTCTTCAAAATTAAATTAAACAATAGGACTTGTTGTATTAAAAAATTAATAATGAGAATTGAATTGAAACTCACTTGTACTCATATATACTTGGGGTTTTTCTTCTATATTTATACTAAAATATTAAAGAGCGAAACATGCTTATGAAAATTCGAAAAAATAAAAGCCGTAATCTTTGTTGGGTGATTAAGACAACGAAGAAACGTATATTCTCAAAATGTTCATTTTCTATTTGTGCATGGACTTCCCAAAAGTCCAAAAAACTCTAACTTGAAAATAAAAAATTACAACCTCAAAACTAGATGATCTCTTGGAGACAAAAGAGAATAGATCCCAAAATACAGCAACAAATTTTGCCACTTCTTTCTTTCTTTCTTTTTCTTTTTTCTTTTTGGTTACAATAACAAAGCATGACCCAAAAATCTACATTACACAATCACACTGTAAAATTCATATGAGAACATTATAGAAAAGGTTTCATGACCTCAAGATAGTAAATTAAAAACAGAAGCACAATATAGTTTTACATGAATATAACACCAAAATTTTTTTTATTAATTTTAAAATGTTATTTTAATCAAAGAATAATAATATTTTGAATAATATTTAATAAATATAAAAATATTTATTAATTGTATAATATTTTATTATATAAAATAAAGAAAAAAAAATTAGATTTTTAAGTATAAATTTTGATATTATTTTATTATATGATGAATTATAAATTATTAGTTATTCATTAATTATTGAGTTAATTATTTTAATATTTTAAATTATTTAGTAATTTTATCAGTTAATGTTTAAATTAATATTTTATTATTATTATTATTACATAATTATTATATATATATATATATATATATATATATATATATATA
>CANXYC010021086.1:0-20181 GCA_948193065.1 Aleurites moluccanus | reverse complement strand
GCTATGGTTAATGCAAGAAGATTGGAAGAATTATCACACAACATTAATCAAGTAATTTCTTGGGCCAACCAGCAGCCACCCGGTTTGAGGAGGCTTTATTTGAGAGATTTAAGAGCAACTTCTGAGTATAAATCTTTCCAGTCTGTGATTGAACAAGCAATAAGGGAATCAGCAGAACAAGAAGAATCGAAGCCAATTCCAGCGGCTAAGGCAGCAATTGAGGCATTAAAGGATTTGATCTTTGACTCTGACGATTCGACAAACAGTTGGTGTGCAGTCTGTAGGGAAAAACTGGAAATTGGATGTTCAGTCACTGGAATGCCTTGCTCTCACAAGTTCCACAAGACCTGCATTGTAAGCTGGCTCAACACAAGTCATACCTGTCCCCTGTGTCGTTTCCAGTTGCCAACTCTATAGTTTTATTTTTCCGTATGTAATTAGTTTTGAATGTTAATTACTCTGATTATATATTATGAAATCTAATATTACAAATACAAAAATTAAGAAGTTTAACCAGTAACATTTTAAAGCATATGTAATCTCTGCTCCTCTCAAGTTTCCTCTCTTGATCTAAACTCTTAAAATTTTCAGATCTAGGCTATCGTGGGCTCCTTCTCTTTGAGCCGACAGGTAGCCCACATTTTCTTCTTCATCTCTTTTAGTTTGTTAGCTTTTACCTTTTTCTTGCTATGTCCTTGGTAAGATTGTATTGCTGATCTGATTTTCTCAAATTTTCTGTATCTAGACTTCTCAATGTAAGTCTTTTTGTTACCCATTTGGTGGCTCTCCAGTACTGAGAAAAGATGATGAGATTAGTCTGTAAATATGTTCGGTCTGATCTACTCGGCATTCAAAGTTTTCTCTTAGAGATCAGTGAAGATATCGGTCGTTGGCTACTAATTTGTGGGTGTTTTGATTCTGTCTACCTGAAGATTAAGCTCCTAATGATAGATCCATTGCCCTTTGGGCTTTTTAAGTGGAGTTTTCCAATTGTGATCTGCTATTTTCTTGGCATTCTTGTATTGTTTCCATCTCTGTCTTTGGTAATTTTATCTTTTGTTCTTCTGCTTAATCTTATTATCATTTTCTTCAGTTTTGATTTTCATGGGTTTCACAAGTGCAAGGGGATTAGGGTTTTCTGTACTGATTTTTTCATTTCAAACCTTTGATCTTTGTACCTGTGATATTTTCATTAATGAAGTTGTTTGTTTCTCTGTTAAAAAAAAAAAAAAAAAGCTCAGTTAATTAAGGAAAGATTAGGAACTAATTAATAATATGTCATGTTTGAAATAAATTATTGGAATTTTTTTAAAAATACTGAAAAAAATAAAAAATATTTCATTTTTACTGTTTGAATTTTTTTTTTTTAAAATACTTTAAACCTAAAAATATTTTTTAAAAATATGACATATATCAAATATATACTAAAAATATATTGCACATACATCAAAAAATAATAATAATAAAAAATAATCGTAAAATTGAAAATAAAAAGTTAAAAAATTTTGTGTAATATTTCCTAAATTATTCGAAGTTATTTTTGCTTGGCCATGGAATCTCGTAATCCCATCTTTCATCATTCTCATCAAATGCATATAAACCATAAACACCAACACCCCACATGCAATGCTTATAACAATCACGTCTCCTAATCTTTCTCCTGTTATCATACAAAACGAAATGTCCTCTGTTTGGATAACTTCCATTGTAAAACTCCAAATTGCATTCATATTTCGAGTGTCCAAACAAGTACTGATCATAAAATTGCCATTTGAAATCTTGTTTGAATTCTAAATAGTGGGTTCCCAATGTATTATCTTTTGACCAGCAATTTACCATCAATCTTCCTTCATTCTCCAGCCAATTTATTATGTGTATTTCTTTTTCTTTATAGAAATATCCCAAACACTCTCTACATGTCGCCATTATAATTATAATTTCAAGCAGTATTGCCAATGCAGAACTCAGCTTGATTGGACACATCTTATAATTTTATGTAGTTTATATTCATTTATATATGGTATTTGAGCCTAAAAAATTGGTCCCTCTTCCTTTCACGCCCTGTATATTCTTTGGTATGTCGCTCCTGTGTAACATTGCTTCTCAAAGAACTCTTCATCTACCCCATGCATGTATAAACTAAGACAAATTGCGGAGAAAAGTAAATGAATCCTAATTTGATTGAAAGTGAATATGGGGTTAAACTAATGATAAAATGAGAATATAGAAAAAAAGGGATATGGGATCAATGCTGTTATCAATTAAAGATTGTAATGTAAATCAGAAATTTGGAATGTTCTAACAGAAGAATATTAATTTTTTCTTTTCTTTTTCTAGTCCTGTTTTGGCATGATTGTAATTAGGGAACAACTATTTTTGCTAATTCATTTCAGATATCCAAGACCAAAGAAATTGAAAGGATTAGAAACATTCAAATGTCCAATTCCTGTTTTTAAGGAGAATCAACCAATTGATTATCTTTTTCCACAATTTCAGTAATATTATTGTTCATATTATCTCTTTCCAACAAAATATAATTTGGCACACAAAGACATAATTTAATAATAAATGTATTTATAGCCTCAAGCATAGTGTCTAATAAGTAAGGGTGTTTATGATTTGGTTTGATTAGTTGGTTAGAACTATAAGATAAAAATATTAATAAATAAATAAAAATAAGTAATATATAATTAAAATATTTTTATAATATGAAATTATATTTCTATATTTATGAAAGACTAAATAAGAGTAATTATTATTTAAATTGATAAAAAAATTATATTATGTAATAAAAATCAACATAAAAGAATAAAAATAAAGTCACAACATTTAAAATAAACAAAAGAATTAAACAAAAAATCTCTATAACATTAAAATTTAGGAACATATAAATCAAAATATATAATTTTAGTATATTTTAGTTCGGTTTAATTTTATTCAATTTTTTATTTATTCAAATCACAACCAAAGCAAAAACTACAGTTTAACTATCTTTTCAAACTGTTCTGAACTATGTTAATAATAAAACCACAATTTTTTATTTGGATCAATTTAATTTAGTCAATTTAGTTAAATTTTATACAATAAATATATATACGACCTAACAATAAATTCAAATTTGATTCTCTTCCTTTCATATTAAAATAAAAAACATAATTTCAATTTAATAAAAAGAAATATATAATAAAAGTTTTGCCCTTATTGAAATGGAAGAAAAATGGAAAGAACGAGGGGACATTTTTCTTAAGAAGCATATAGTCAATAAGCATGTCATACAATATGGGACACTTAATTTTTTCCTAATAATAGGAATATGTCAAAAAATATATGAAAATTTTCGAAATATATGGGCCTTTCTGTTGCAATCCATACTCCAAATAAAAGTAAAAAATAAAATTAACTGATATATTATTATTAATTTAGTTGTTCAGCAATTCAATGATTCAAATCTTTTCTGTATTCAAAATAATACATTTTCCTATTTTATAAGAGATATATATTTCTCAAAAATTCTATATTAATAAATTTAATAATTAATATTTATATATGTTATAATGTTTCTGTTAATAATTAGTAATTAATATATTAAATAAGATAATTTATTTTTAAATTAATTTTTATTAATAAATTGTTAATTGGTTTGCTGAATTGTTATATAATATTTCAGCCCAACAGAAACTGCTATATTTTCAGTAATATTCTATGCCAAATCCAATGGGCTATGATGTACTGTTAGTTGCAAAACCAGAGAAACTTTAATCATCACATAGACAAACGTGTCATTCAAAAAATGGCAATGCCTTGTCACTTGTATAACATGCAAAACTCTATCTCTTCATCACCATTTCTCTTTGCCATCTGTTTCCACCTCTCACCCTTAGCTCTGCAACTTGGCATAATACTTGTCTCTCCTTTATATTTCTCAAATTTTCACCATATACTTTTATAAATCCACCTTACCCACAACTATTTTTCTTACCCACAAAATAAAAATCAAATATTATAATAATTAATATGGCTACTTCTTCTTTATTATTACTGCAATTACTGCTGGTGTCTCTTGTAATAGTCAGCTCTGCATTTTCTGGTAATTTTTACCAAGAATTTGACATTGTATGGGGAAAAGAAAAGGCTAATATACTCAACAATGGTGAGTTAATTACATTGTCTCTTGATAAGTATTCCGGGTCAGGTTTTCAGTCGAAACAAGAATATTTATTTGGGAAGATCAGTATGCAGCTCAAGCTTGTCCCTGGCAACTCTGCTGGCACTGTCACTTCCTACTATGTATGTACTATGTTGTATTTAATTCATTTCATTTTTATGTATTTGCATTTAATTATGTTGTATTTTTTATATATTTTTTTTTCTTTTACTATTATAGTTGTCCTCAAAAGGGTATTCATGGGATGAGATAGACTTTGAATTATTGGGGAATTTGAGTGGTGATCCTTACATAGTTCATACTAATATCGTTACTCAAGGAAAAGGTGATAAAGAGCAACAGTTTCATCTCTGGTTTGATCCAACTGCAGATTTCCACACCTATTCTATTCTCTGGAATCCTCTGGCAATTGTGTAAGTACAGTCTGTTTAATATCAAGGTTGAAAAATACTTTTATATACTGCTATTGAAAAATAGAGTTTAAGCATACCAAGACATAGGCTATGAATACTTCACTTAAGAGATAGACACTCAATTATTCGGCAATTAATTCAAATAGACTCCCAATTATTCAGCTATTAATTCAATAACAAATAAAAACTTTTTTTTTTTTTAACTCAAATTGATTATTGTTATTAATGAATGACTATTTTTGTCTAATATTTTGATGTGTCAAATTTTATTTTTTTTTTTTGGTTAGCTTGTTTATTGATGGCACACCCATAAGACAATTCAAGAACTTGAACGCCAATAGCATTCCATTCCCAAAGAACCAACCAATGAGGATGTACTCAAGTCTGTGGAATGGTGATGAATGGGCTACAAGAGGTGGACTCGTAAAAATTGATTGGACACAAGCTCCTTTCACAGCTTCCTTTAGGAACTTCAGTGCACAAACTTGTTTGTGGTCCAATGGGGTATCTTCTTGCAATCTAAAGTCTCTATCTTTAAGGCCAATGAACTATAAATGGCTGAAGGAGGAGCTTCCAGCAGCAAGTTTAGAGAGACTGAAGTGGGTGCAACATAACTACATGATATATAACTACTGTACAGATACCAAGCGATTCCCTCAGGGTCCTCCTCCAGAATGTGCATTTGAGATATAGTGAAAAAATATATATACGGTAAAACCTCTTTAAATTAAGGGTATTAAATTTTATTAATTAAAAGAGATATTAATTAATCGATAAATTAATAATTTATTAATTTAAAAAAAAATTATAATTCAATAAATAATATTTAATCAACTAAAAAATTAATATTTTATTAATTTTATAATAAATTTAATATGAATTAAAAAAATAATAAATTTAATATGAATTAATTAAAATAAAAAAAATATTATCATTTAAATAAAAATTAAATAAATTGAATAGAAAAATATGTATAAATTGAATATGAATTAAATGAAGGGTAGAAAAATATGTGTAAATTGAATATGAATTAAATGAAGAGTAAAAAAAAAATAATGTGAATATAATTTTTTAGATTTAAAAGAGTTTTTATATAAATTATTTTAAAAGATTTTATATGTTTTTTATAGTTATAATAATTTTTCATCTAAAATGTGTTTAAAAATTAATCTTAATAGATGAGATGCATAAAATATTACATAAGTATATTAAATATCATCTCACATGCACTAAAAAAGAATTATAATAATGAATTTTTTATGAATTTCACTTGAAAATTAGTTAAAATATAAAATTAAATACACTCAAGTAAAATTAGAGATGAGAATGTACTCAATATAACACTGCATAAATTTTTATTGGAATTTGAGAGTTGAACCCTTAAAATTTATAAAAAAAATTAGAAAAAGATCCAATTAAATTTAAATTTTAATAAAAAAATAAATAACAATAAACTTAAATTTTAATAAAGTTTCATAATCTATTATATATAAAATGTTGATAAATTATTAATAATAAATTATTAATTTATAATATAAATGATACCATATAATTATGTACGAAATTTTAGAAAAATATTATCTTATTAATTTATCGAAATTATTAATTTAGTCTACTGATTCAAATAGGACCGAAAAAATTATTATATAATAAAAATTATTAATTTATGGAGTAATAATTTATAGAGGTTTTACTGTACATATATAAAATATACTGTCTTACATCTTCTTATTTTTTCTATTTGCTTTTATATTTATTTTATTTTTTATAAATTTGTCTCTGATTAAGACACCAACTATTATGCCTTGGAGACACTGAAGTATCACTGAACTATTATGCCTTGTCTAAATATTGAATTTACTGCATTGATCATATTTGGGAGAGTTAATCATCAATTACTAACCAACAATTATGGCTAACCAACAATTATGGCCAAGCAAGATAAAAAAAATATAGCAGCAGCCTCATTTTTTCATAAAAGAAAAATAAAAAAGCAAAACCTTATTATTAAAAATAAGGATGCCACTAATAATAATAAGAAGTGTAGAAATTGCATGCTTAATAGGTCTTGCCTACAATATATTTTGCCTAATTAATTTTTTTTTTTTTTAAAGTGAGTACATAGTATTTTGAGTTTAAATTCTTAATAAATTGGTGGAAATTTTGAAAAAATTATCATTGTTCTCGTCCATTTGACCCCCTTTGATATATATATATATATATATATATATATATACACCACTAAAATCACACGAATTAGCAGCGATAATTTATTGACACATTACAGTCCTCGTTAAAAATAAATGGATTACAAGAGGAAAATATGTCAGAAAATATTGCTTATAATTAGCGAAAAATTTACATCAAAAATTTATTGACCGATCTTTTCCTCAGTAAATAGTGAGACTAAAAATTTCCGCACAATTTATCGATAGATTACCGTTGAATTTGAGTCGGTTTCTTACCGACAAAAATGTCCGTCAGTACGCCATTTTTACAAACAAATTTGGCGACGAAAATTTGCCAACGAATCCAAACCGTCGATAAATTAAAAAGTCATTTCATTGCTAATCCATCATTAATTTCTTGTCATTGGTTGAGACATCCGTTAGTAATCCGTCATTAATTATGACCATTTTACAATTGTAAAAAGGAAAGTCGTAGCTAATTTGTCTTGAATCCGTCGCTAGTTTCTGAAAAATCCATTGGTAATCCATTGTTAAATTGGACCATTCTGCAACGATAAAAGGCACGAGTAGTCGCTAATCTGTTCCTAATCCATCGACAATATCATTATATATAATCAAAAAGCTTTTCATTTCTTTCATTCACCAATGGTGTTTCTCTCCTCCTGTTCTCACACCAAGTTTCAATTTTTTTTTGGTGAATTTGCTAATTTATGAAAAAAGTTAATGATTATTAATTCTCACACAATATAATCGAATATTATTGGTCTATTTTTATATACGAACGCAAAGATTGGCAGGTATATTTATTTTTTTATATGCTATATTCATTATATTTTGTTGAGATAATGAATTTATAATGAATTTTATGAGTATAATTATTTTTATTAATTAATATTTTGAATATTTATTAATAATGAATTAATTAATCATATAAATATATGGTAATTTATCATTAATTAATTACCTAAAATTGAATAAGGTTTTGTTGTATCTAGATAATTATATAGTAGTATATATAGATCATTACACAAATAGGTCATGGATATATGCTACGTTAGATCCGGATGGTTATCTTCACTCTATATTTCTAGCTAGGTTGGATGTATTTATTGCTTATGCTTATTCTCAATCGACATATAAGATGACCGTGTAAGAAGTGTAAGAACCACACCTTTTTAGATCTGGAGACGGTGAACTATACCTAATGAGTAAAGGGTTTGTAAAGGATTACTACGAATGGAACTGTCACGGTGAACCGTATATATTTAGAACAAAAGGACAATCTTCTATTGCTCTATAATTTCACGATGAGACAAAAAACATGTACTACAAAATGGTGGGGGATGTAGCAGGTCCAAGCTTTCAACCGGAGGACAAAACCCGAATGCACAAAAGATGTACAATATGTTGCATTCTACTAAGTGGGAGCTATGGCCCGGGTGTCAGACCCATTCACAGTTATCCGCAGTTGCGAGGATGCTCAACATTAAGTCAGAAAATCGTATGTTAGAAAAGTGTTACGACCAAATTGCTAGATTCTTGAAGGAGGCATTGCCAGAGGACAACGTATTTCCTAAGAGTTTTTATGCCACAAAGAAAATCATTGAAGGACTCGATCTTTAAATTCAGACTATCCATTATTGTAAGTTTGGGTGTATGATATATTGGTCTGATGACAGTGAATTGACAAGTTGTAAATTTTGTCAACACCCTCGATACGAGATTAGAATGAATAGAGAGTCGGGGCATATGAAGGAGGTGCCTTCTCATAAGATGTTATACTTTCCTCTAACGCCACGATAACAAAGACTTTACTAGTCAACTGCCACTGCTGCCAACATGAGATGGCATGCTGAGCACCATAAAAAGGCGACGTAATGCTCCATTGCTCATACTTATAGGCATGGAAGCATTTCAATGATATACATCAATCATTTGCAGCTGAGACAAGAAATGTCTGTCTTAGTCTGTGCACATATATTTTTCAACCGTTCGAAGGATCTGGAGCACAATACTCGTCTTGGCCAGTAATTGTCACTCCGTACAATTTACCTCCATGAGTGTGTAAGAAGGAGGAATTTATGTTCTTAATTATCGTGGTTCCGAGACCTAATAACCTGAAACAGTGGATTGATATGTTTTTGCAACCTTTGATTGCAGAGCTGAACACTTTGTGGGAGCACGGTGTTGAAACCTGGGATGTTTCTTTGAAGTAGGACTTCCAGTTGCATGCTACTCTTATATGGATAGTCAATGACTTTTTAGCGTTCTTTATGTTGTCTGGTTGAACTACATCTGGCCTCTTAGTTTGTCCGCACTGCATGCGAGATTTTGATTCGTTCACACTTCTACGGGATGGTAAGACATCGTGGTTTGATTGCCACAGAAAGTTCCTTCCCCTTGATCATTCCTGGAGGAGGAACAAGAACTGGATTTTGAAGAATAAGGTTGTGACAAGTTGAGAAACCCTAGATTTTTCTGTTGAAGATATTTTAGATATTTTATGTGCATATGTAGACTAAATTCAAGTTATGAAATATATTGATAGTTAAAGGTATAAATATGAATTATAGAATTAATTTAGATTATTTTAAGTACAATTTATATTTATAGTGAATTAAGGCTATTTTGGTATTTTCACATGAATTATAATTAATTGGACTTTTGGAGAATTTACATGATATATAATTAAATGTTGTGGTTATAGTATAATTTAAATAGAGTTAATGATTTATTTATAAAATAAAATATTTATGGGTTAAATTGATTAAATTAGTTAAAAGGAAGATTAATGAGCAATTAAGAATTAGGGTTTTTATTCTTTTTGGTGATATATAAGTGTTAGTTTTTAGAGTGACAACCATTAAGAAAAAAAAAACTTGGAGAGGAAAAAAAAAAGGAAAAAAACTAACAACAGATTTGAGTTTATGAAATTGTTGAAAGTTTCTTCCAATTTCTTGAAGTTTTCTTGGAGATAAGATGTGTTGACTTGAATAATTAGAAGATTGATTAATCTTGTTACAAGTTACATGATTTCAAGAGAATGAATATATAAAGTTCAATTAAAGTAATTTAATATTTATGTGTGTGATTTTTATATGAGTAAATTAATTAAATTTGCTTGTAATTAGAAGTTAGGAAAGATAAGTTATTTAATATTAATAATTATATGATTTATAAATTTGTTTGCAATGTATGTGTAATGTGTATATATAATGGTTGTCATTAGATTTTTGATATTGAAATTTATTTGTATCTAAATTTATGAGTTGTTACAATTATTATTACTTTTATTATTTTTTACATGATATTTTTATTTAGGGTAAGATAAAGACTTGAACCTCCTACGGTACCTGAATTTCTCTTGTGTTTCGACCTTATATGTTATATGTATTTGACCTGTGGGGAATGATCTGGTATATACTCCACAGTGCTTATATATTACTCGGGTTTTGAACCTTATATGTTATACAGATCTTGGATCTTATATGTTTATGTACCATATATGTGTAAAAGTGTTCAGTTGGAACTCTCTCTCATTACTTGTTTTAAATAATTATTTGTGAACTTATAAGTATATAAAAAAAAATTATTTGTATAAGTGATATATGAACTTCACTTGCTCTTATATTATATAATTTAAAAAAAAAAAGTATTTAATGATTTATTTAAGCTATTATTAGTATTTGAATTATTGTTAATGGCTGTATATGTGCTAAGTATGTATATATCTAAAATGTTAGATTTTTTCCCTACCTTTATATGTTTTCTCACTAAGCGCATGGTTTGTTCACTCTTTTAAAATTTCAGTTTCTTTACAGGTTTATGGTCTCTTTTGACAAGGTTTTCTTCCTTTCTTCCAAAGCCAAGCCACTGTCTTAAGGGTAGTTATGAGTAATTTCCTTTGGGAGCGTTTTAGTTGATTTTCAAATATTAGTTGTAATGAATTTTATTTGATTTGTTATTATTGATTAATAGTATTTAAATGATGATTTTATGGATATAAGTAATTAACTAAGTGTTCAAATGTAATTATAGCTATAGTAATTGCTAGGCTTGTGAGATTAGACTCCGGTCTAACTTCACGCTGGTCATAACTCTGGATTTACGTCATGACATAAGTGAGGCTCTACCAATTTGAAGTGGAGATGAGATATTACAGGAAATTGCTTATCTTGGGTTGATGAAAGTTACAGAAGTCGGTAGTGAAAAGTCCAATACACAAATTACAAGATCAACTGGTTGTAGTTGGAAGAAACGATCAATCTTTTGGGATTTGCCTTATTGGAGCACGTTGCTCATCTATCATAATTTAGACATGATGCACATCGAGAAGAATTTTTTCGATAATGTCTTTAACGCCGTGATGAACATCGAAGGAAAAATAAAAGACAATGCAAAGTCGAAAGAATATTTGGCATTGTATTGTTGGAGAAAGGAGTTGCATTAAAATCTGCAAATAGAAAAAATTATCCAAGGCTTGTTATACTCTGGACAAGCATCAAAAGCAGAAGGTTTGTGAATGTGTTAAGGAATTAAGATTTCTAGATGGATATGTATCGAACATGGCTCGATGCCTTGATATGGGAAAGTGTAATTTATTTGGAATGAAGAGTCATAATTGTCATCATGTCTTCATGCAACGGATAATTCCAATTGCATTTGGAGATTTACTTTCGAACAATGTCTGGGAAGCCCTATCGAAGTTGAGTGCATTCTTCAGAGTACTCACGATGATCTCAATTACACAAGATTGACATGGCCAGGCTCGAATATGATATTTTAATCATCTTGTGCAAGTTGGAGCGAATTTTCCCGCCAAGCTTGTTCGACTAAATGGAACATCTACCGGTACACTTAGCATTCGAAGCACGAATTGTAGGTCCAATGCAGTGTTGATGGATGTATCCGTTTGAGAGATTCATCAAAAAACTAAAGAAGAATATACTAAACAAAGCTAGAGTGGAAGGCTCTATAACCAATGCTTATGTGGTAGTAGAAATGACATCTTTTTGTTCGCATTACTTTGAGCCGCTTGTTCATATAGGACATAAAAAAAAGTCCCTCGAAATGATGATGATGGATATCAACCAACATTCGAGGGGAACTTGTCTATTTTTACCCATCCTGGACGGGAGTATGGAAAGTCAACCACAAGACACTGTCTGGCGAAGAATTTGTTTCGGCTCAAAATTACATACTCATGAATTTCACAGAGGTCGACCAATACGTTAAGTAAGTACAATCTAATTAATCTCTTTAAATTTTTGTTTGTCGATAATTAAGTGTGTAAATATCTTAAAATTATTGTATACACTATAACAGGTTGTATTGCCAGTTTGTATTGCCAGTATTTACGAACCACCATTCTGGGACTTACTCCTGCAAGAGTTGATCAGTATCTAGATGAAGACTTCTTGTCATGGTTTGAAGAATACGTAAGTACTACAATTTTAGATATTTTTTTTTATATTTATATGGTTATACTTATTTATGTTGTTCTGAGAAAATTATTTTTTACTTAGTATGGTGTTTTTGTGTTTGTATTATAGGCACAAGATCCATTTTTATATTTTTTACAATTTATTAACTAAATAATATTTTTTAAAAAATTTTGAAAATTAAATTTATATCTTAATAATTTATGATAAATTGAAATGTAATTATTTTTTTTAGTTTTAGTTTGCCAAAATGAAATACATTTTACAAGGATTCTATTGACTATTTATTTATAATTTTTGAACTTAAAATGAATATTTTATAAATTTTTAAATTTTTAAATATTTATAAAAATTTAAAAAAAAAAAGTAGTTAGGAAGATAAGCAGATAAGGATGCTTTGTCCTATTTTTGTGACTTTAGAATCATATTTGCGCTTTAAAAAAAAAATGCCCATGTAATATTTTCTCTTAATTAAATAAATAATTTATCAACAAATAGCATGGCTTGTTTATTTTTGTTAATAAATTAGCGACAGATTATCAACAGATATTTTAATTAAATAAATAATTTAAATAATTTATCAACGAATTACTAATGACTTTAGCAATAGATTTATTGATAGAAATTTTGGTCAGTGTTTTCACTGAATGGGAACTATTTCAATGATGTCCATATCATAAAATACGAAAATTTATTTCTAATTAGAGATGGATTTTTGTATTCATCAGAAAAAAAAAATTAGCAACGAGTTTTGGATTGACTGATTTTATTCGTTGACAATTCGTTAATATTTTAAATTTAGCAATGAATTTAGATAATTAATATGAAAATTTTCATCGGTAAAATAGGTGTTTCTTGTAGTAATATATGAATGAAAGAGCTTTTAACTTCCCTATACAAGTGTTGTACTGCACAATTTTATATGTTTTCTTCAACTGATGAGTATAATAATTTATTTTTTTATTTAAATAATTAAGAGCTGTTTTAAAAGTTTTAAATTAAAATTTTTATAAATAACAATTATTTGACTATTAATAACTATCTAAGTGCTATCAATTATGTTTGATGCAATAGTTGAAAACCAAAAAATTTAAAGTTAAATTAAATTTTTTTGTCAAATATTCATTTACTTGAATCCTATATTGCCCTCTTTTAACTACATTTAGTAATTAAAGAAAGGTGAATATTTCACCAGGCTAACATTTCATCCCCAAAACACATTAATATGTTTCATCAATATGAGAAAAATTAGTTTCATGATTAATTGACTTAACATGAATTCGAAATAATAAATGAAATAAATATTCAATAAAAAATTGAATAGATGCATCAAAATCACATTGAATTAATAATTGAAATTAATTCATTCAATATTCACTGAATCTGATGAATTGAAGAATCTTTATTAATTTGATAAAATTGGTTACAAGCAGAAAATACAGAAGCTTATTCTATATATACACTGCCTGTTATTCACACGTGAAGAAGATGATATGAAGCTTACGATTGCCAGCTTGGCATTCTTTACAGCTGTGTAACTACCTTGCTGATAAGGCAAGAAAAGATTCTAACTAACTAACTAACTAAGTAGCTAACTAATATTCTGCAGACTAAAGCTAAAACAGAAAGAACAAATTACAGAGTTTTAACATATGGGATTAGGATGGAAATAGTAACGAATTAATAAAAATATTTAATTTTTAAAAAGGAATAAAAATATAAAATGCAATAGTTTAAAAAATTAGAACTTTTAATTTATTTATTTATTATTTAATTTCAAATATAATTTAAGATAAAAAAAAATGGAATAAAGTGGAATAAATATTTTTACATGGAGTATGTCTCATGGGACCTGAGAACTCTAACTATGGAGATGAAAATGAGGCACTAAAATTTTAACTCACTGAAAAATAAAAATGAAATGGAGTTTTAACATATAGGATGAAGATGAAAATAGTAAAATCTGTCTTGTTGTCTTCTCAACTCGTTTTCATCTAGTTCATGCAACTTAATATGACCAATAACTCTTGAATAGGTCACTGTAATATCTATCACCTATTATATTTTAGTCAATCTTATCATATTTTAGTCAATAGATATCATGATTGTCATAATCATAATAATATCTTCCTGAAATGAAATAAGATTTTAACATATAAGAACGATATTAAATATAGTGAAACCTACCTTGTTATCACCCCTACTCGTCTTCATCTAGTTCAAACAACTAAATATGACCAATAACTCTTGAGTAGGTCACTAAAATATTCATCACCTATCACATTTTAGTCAATAAATATCATGATTATCATAACCGTAATGGCATCTCCCTGCAATTACGACGATATATGATAGCTAACTCACCTAAAGTACCAATCACGGAAAAGTGGGCCTTAACTATCATCTAACAGTAAATATAATCAATATAAAAGGTAGCTCCCATCAATAGGGTCAAGCAATATGCGATCGCTTGAAACATTACATTCTAGGTATCTAATTTGGAATACCTAGCATGCTGCCCAGCTAGCATATATAAAGGTTTACACTAGGGTTAAACCAGTTAATGGGCTTGCCCATTAAGCCTACTACAAAAGTCCATTATTTACTAGGACTTATATTAAAACATATATTAGGGATATTTAATATATCCAACATGCTCTAATCTCATTCTTTCTAAAATGTTTTAGAACAAGGAAGAAAATTTGGACTTTCCTAGAATTCTCAAACTTAATTCATTGCTAACTTAAACATCAGATCTAATGTCTGTATTCCTTTTGCAGACTTTGATCTATCAATCCAGCCTAAAATCCTCTTGATCAAGAGCTTATCAAATAGATTTTTTCATCTTTTAAATTAAAAATCATGTATTTTTAAGTAATTCAAAAGTTTTACCTCTTAATAATTTTTTTTAGATTGTTATAGATATATACATGTGTGAATATATGGTTTTCATGTGATAATTTTTTTTTAATATTTCAGCTAAAAAAAATCCACTGTAGATGATTTAGAGGAGCTAACCATCATTAGAAACTTGTACAAAATGGATTTCTCACATGGTTTCGTAACAGTTTAAATATGTTAAATTGGATACCAATTTCAGATGTTTTCCTAATTTCAGTTAATATGAATTTGGCTGTAACCCTATAAGTCTACAATCTTGTCCTAATTCAATGGTTATGAAATTAGTCTACAGTCTGTTCCTCATTTTACCAACTTTATTATAGAGCCGCCGCCAGGCCTTTTGCGTGCCCGATCAAGTCCCCAACTCCCCATCATCAATTTGGTTAGTAATTAAAACGTTATTAACTCCTTATTTAGAAATTCAGATTTTCTAAATTTTAATTTAAATAAATTATATTTTTATCAACTTTTACATCTAAAATAAGATAGTTTATAAAATTTAATTCTTTTAAAACAAAATAAAAACTATTTCAGAATAAAAAGTATAATATTTCACAAAAATTTAATTTAATTGAAATTTAAAATATAAACATGGTCAAATTATATAAATATTTTTCTTCATTTATGAATTTTTTAGTCCCGAAATGAATAGTTTATCTTTTACTAGATTAAAGAGATGCGAAAATACTGACCCGTGATATCACCTTACTGTTAAATCATTAAAAAAAAATTTATAAACTTGTATATGTAGCCTAACTTTGTACTTGTTTTATTTTTCTTTGAAATGATATTATTAGTTATTATTAAATAAATAAATATAATTAAGAAAATAAAATAAATTGAAATCCTCAATTATATATATAACATTTGGAATAATTTTCATGCGATAATCCATTTTAATTCTATTAATAAAATTGAATTATATAATAGAATTAAATTAAGTTAAATACTTTCACATGGTTTTTTCAAACGGGTCTGTATTAATGTGTAAAACATGAAAGTTCCGTTTGGAATAATTCATGTAGAAGAATTCAGTTCTACTCCATTAGTAGAGTTGAATTCAATTATATTAATGAAAGAATTTTTTTTGGTTTAGAGCAATTATTAAAATAATAAATTTTAATAAAATTCTATTGTTTGAAATAAATGAATAATGATTTCATTTTATATTATTTTCTTAAATATCCTTATTTATTTAATTATTTTTATAATTATTAGTAGTGATGAATTTTATTAAATAAAATAAAACAATTAAATTTTATTGGACCCTAGTACTTGAATTAGGAAGAAAAACAACTTACAGCAACTTGAGTTGAGATTTTCCAATATCGAAAACTAGAAATCACATTCATTGCATAATTATTTTCTATAATATAATTAAAGAGTTGAAAATTTAAAAATAAAGTTCTTTTTGTATATTTTAATTTCTGATACATTTATTAGTTATATTATAATCTAATATTTTTTGTTATTGAAAATTAATCTTAGATGTGTTTTTTCTAATAATAAAAGAAAAGGGAAAAATATATAATAAAGGCATACCCTGCATAGAAAAAACAATAAATACACCATTTAATTTAACTGTTTATAATAATTGTTAACTGTTATTAATAGCCATTAACTAATAGCTGATAACTAATTGTTAAAAATATTTAATAAGATTATTATTAATTGTCAACTATTAATATATTTAATGAATATTAAAATAAATATTTATTTTTATTTAAATATTATTTTTAATAGGATAATTTAATCTTTTTATTTAAATAAGTAATAACAATTATTTAAATTCCTAACAGCTAATAATTATCATTAAAAAAAATAATCAAACAGATTTGATGTAATCGTCGGTATCAAAAAAATAACAGCTGTATCAAAAAACTTAGTCTAACACCCACTAAGAATTATAAAAAGCAAAAAAAAATGATTAAAAAAAAGTTAATTACGATTTTCCCCTTATAAAATGATCTAATATACTAACTTTCCCTTGACCTTTCAAAAATATATTAACTACCCTCTAACTAATGTCTCGTTATACTATTATACTCTTTCATCCAATTTTCTCCTTGTTTTTCGTCAGTCAACTATAAATTAGTCAACAAATATAATTTGTGCCCTTTATGACAATTAACCTTTTTTTTTTTTCCACCTTCAATACAACCAACTGAAAGCAATGTTCCTCTTTAATGCGATAAAGAACCAAACCAAAGGCTCTTTTAAATTTTTTTTTTCTCTCTTTACAATTCACATATCCAATTTCGTCAAAATCGCTACCCTTTCTCTTTTCTTCCTCTCTCTAATTACTCTTTTATATCACCTCCCTTCCATTCCTTCCTCCATTTCCATTCTCTCCTCCTCCTCCTCATCCACCACCACCGTTGCCGCATCATCATACTCCATTTCACCGTGTCCATTATGTAACACCCTCAAATTTCATTTACATGATCTTAAATATATGTTATTTAAGTATAAATAAAGTTGATTTAAACATTAGAATATGATACTTGCGCGATTTGATAAATCGCTAAAAACCGACTCAATAAATTGGTAAGCACGTCGACATTTCGATTAACGAACAAGTTTGAAATTTTAAATTTTTAATATCACCATTAGACTCATAAACTCGAGAAATATAAAAAATATTATTTCAGAATTGAAATGGGACAAAAATATAAATAGTAATAAGTTATAGGTTCAAAGTGCGAATACGAAAACTGTTAGGGTAGAAAATCAGATTACTAGAAATTTCATTAATATAAAGAGTTATTTTTTTTTCTTTTCTTCATTTTTTTTTTCAGATTTTCTCCTCCTTCTTCTTCCTTACTTCAGGTCATGACCACCATCCATCCATCCGTCCATTCATTTTTCTTCAAATTTTTCAAGAACAAATCGAAGAAAACTCGATTAAACCTAAAACTAAGCTTGTTTCCATAAAAAAATTCCAAGAAAAACAATCTAAAAATCCAAAAATCCCTAAACCTAGAATACGACCAACCTGCAATTCCAAGGTAAAATAATTATTTCATCATTCTTTTAAGCTATTTTAGATGTATATATGATTAAATAGACAAATTGATTGATAGATAGCAAAACCGATGGAAAATTTGATAAAAACCCTAAATTAGGTTGTTGTTTGAAATGAATGTTTTGTATAGAATTTTATAATTCTAATTAATATTCAAATAAGTTAGTTAACATCTACTTAAATCTAAATATGTGATAAAATTGATTGTAGAATCGAAGGAAATGAAGAACACTATTTTTGCCTGTTATAAGCAAATTAGTATTTTATCGTGTAAATAGTCGAACGTCAATTTTGGTGAGTCATATGTATATTATTACGCATGATTAAACCTTTTTTTGATCAATTTGAATCTATTTAAATTCCTGCAATGTAACACCCCAATTTTTTTTATAATTACAAATAGCACCCTATAATTAAATAATTATACGTAGAATAACAATTTAGTACCCAAAATAGATAGTTAAAGGTAAAATAATAAATTAGTATCTAAAATTCAAATTTTATACCTAAATTACATAATTAAACTTAGAATTTCATCAAATTAATCATGTGACTTAAAATTTATATGACAAATAAATTATGAAAATTAGTAGTACCTAAAATGAATTTTGGGATCAAAATATAAATATTAAAACTTGTGGGGCTAATTTGTAAATAAAAAAAATTAAGGGGCTAAATTATAAATATCAAAAATTCAAAAATATCCAAATAATTCTAGATAATTCTATTTTTAGCCTAAAATCTCTTCTCATTTCTCCTTGGTTGTTGAACCACTTTGTTATCCCTCCCACCTCCATTTTCTTCTTCTTCTTCCAAAATTCTTCCATCTAAATTTCTCTAAACCTAAACCTAATTTATTTTACACTTTAAATTAAACCTAAATACCTAAAAACTATAAAAATTCTCATAAAAAATCCAAGGAAAAACTAAAAGTTTCAAAGGGAGCTAAGTTGGAGAAACTAAAGACTTTGAGGTAATTCATTTATTTTTGTTTTATTTTTAATAGAAATGAGTAGTTTGATAATAATTGATGAACATATATAAAAATAGAAACATAAGGATGTTAATAAATAGAAAACTCATAAGGTTAAGATTTATGTCAAAATTCAAAATTTTAAAGAGTTGAGTTTAATTCAAAATAAGTCTAAATTATATATATTCATACTAAATTAAGCCTAAATTATGTGAATTGAATATTGTAGAATCAAAGCAATTTGAAAGTGGTAAAGGAAGAGTGGATGAAGGACAAATTGAATTTAGGTGAATTTTAGAGCTTTTAAGGTGTTTTTGTTTCAAATAGCAATTAAGGTGAGTTATAAGTATATTATTATGCATGAATTTAACATTATATGAATTTTTGGAAACTCCCCCTAAAACACTAGTGGTGGCCGAATGCCATATAGTCCCTTTCCTTGAATTTTTGTCATGAAGTTTATGTATAATTAACCTATTTCATTTGAATTTTGAATGAGCTTGATTCTTGAATACCTAAACTAAGTTGTGTTCTTGAAGATTGATCATATGGTGTGGCAAAGTTACCCCTAAAACCCTACCAATTACTTGTTAAGATTATGCCTACAATGTGTTTGTAAAAATGCCTCAATGAAACCAATTTTCAATCCACAAAGTGTTTGACCTAAAGTTTCTTATCATTTGACACTTGAATTCCAATGGAACTTAAACTTATCTTAGTGTAATATCTGCCATTTTTGAAGTGTCATTATCAATTTTATTTTGTTTGGAGAATTTTAAAATTTTAATGAAAAGTTTGAAAATCTCAGAAATTTTGCTTTGACTACAGCTGAATTCAGTATTGGCCATTTCTTGCTCTTAAAGACATATTTGGGTGAAGTGTAAAACATGAAAGTTGTTAATTTATGTTTTAACTATAATTCTGCAAAATGGTTTGATAAGATTCTGAGTATGTGATAAGTTGTGTCTATTTGAGCAAGGTTGGTTCGAATGAGAACTCCTGCAGGGATGCAGTATGTGTTTGTAATTTCTGGGAATGACTGAGGCAGAATTTGTTGAAGTTGTAAACATGAAA
>CANXYC010020994.1:0-11677 GCA_948193065.1 Aleurites moluccanus | reverse complement strand
GGGAGGGCGTGTAAATATTCCTTAGTCGTAAAGGCTGATCCCCTTTGCGTATAGTATACTTTGCACTAAAATATCGTGCCTATTATGAATAAAGCTTATGAACTTAAATATGATTTAATCCTGTTATATCATATGTGGATTAGCTTATATATTAAATTTTGATATGAATATCTTTATGTTGTTGATATAAATTCTTGGTACTTATTTTATTGCTTCAGTATATTGAATCTACAGGCTATATATGGGCAACTTTTCATATTATAGCATTTCCTGTACTCTTATGTATTTTGGATTCACTGAGTATTTTTATACTCACCCCTTTCAGTGGTTATCATTTCAGGTCAGCTGTGAGAACCATATTCCATTGGCATCCTATCCTCACCATGGAACTTTTGACATTAGTACTATGTAAATTCCAAATCTAAAGTATTTGTAAATATTGTACATAATAGAGGTTCCATGGTATTGTAAATTAAGTTTGGCATGTATATATATATTTGTTGCATCCTTATATCTAAGTTGCATTTTGGAGATATAATTATATATTTTGAGATGTGTGATTGTGATCTGTTGATTAGATGTTGTATTGAGTTGTTGTGAAGATCCAGAGGGATCCTTGATATTGAGATAGATATGGAAGTATATAGTTGAAGTGCTTGTTTATATGTTTATGCTCCTTATATAGAGGAAATGCTGCCCAATTTTTTATAAGTTTGCTAAGCCATTTTGAGCTTATTATTGTATTGCATGCCATATAGTATAATTATATGGGTTATTCACGGTACTGGTAGCATAAGCAACACCCGTACCCTAGGACCGTCATGGCTCCCAAGTTAGGCTGTGACATTATCTTTCCACTATCTACCTCGAGCCAAGAATCAGTTTTTCGATGCTTTGGCAACGCTGGCCTCTATGATAGACATGATAGGTAATGAGATTATATGTCCCGTGGTCATTGAAGTGCGAAGGCAATCGGGTTATGTTACAACATACATGCAGATTCAAGTAGCCGATGGCAAGCCATGGTATTGGGTCATATTCAATTTCTTAAAAAATGACCAGTATCTGGAAGGGGCATCCAAATCAGACCGGAGGACCCTGAGACAATTGGCTAGCAATTTCATACTGAATGGTAACATGTTGTATAGAAGAGCCTAGGATAACATCCACCTTAGATGCGTAACGGAGGAGGAAGCTCAGAAGATCATGGAATGGGTATATAGTGGTGAAGAAGGTCCGCACATGAGTGGTTTTATGTTGGCCAGGAAAATCACAAACTTTGGATACTTTTGGCTTTCAATGAACGATGACTGTGCTAAGTTTGTTCAAAAATGCCACAAATGCCAAATATTTACGAAGCTTCAAAAACAACCTCCCGTTCCTTTGCACCCGACTACAACACCTTGGCCTTTTGCTACATGGGGCATTGATGTCATAGGGTGCATCAGTCCTAAATCCTCAAATATTCATGATTACATTCTGGTGGCAATAGATTACTTCACAAAATAGGTAGAAGCAGCCTCTTTTCAAGTGTTGAATTCTAAAAAGGTAGCACACTTTATCTGAACTAACATCATTTGTCGGTTTGGATTGCTTTTTGAGATCATCACCGATAATGGGTTTCATTTTCAAAAGGAAGTAATAAATCTACTTTAAAAGGAAAAGATTCAACATCATCGGTCTTGTCCTTATCATCCTCAGACCAATGGGCCAGTTGAAGCAGCAAATAAAACAATCAAGACCATTCTGCAAAAGATGATCACCAATCATAGGAGTTGGCATGAACGCCTTCCATTTGCATTATGGGGGTATCAGACCTCCATTCGAACACTAACAGGGGCAACTCCGTATTCTTTAGTGTATGGGATGGAAGCGGTCTTTCCAATTGAAGTACATATCTGCTCCACAAAGGTCATGCGGGAGAACCGGCTTACTGTGGCAGAATGGATCAAGGGGTATCATGACTAGCTGAATGCTATTGATGAAAAAAGGGTGGATGCACTTTACCGAATTCAAGGGTATCAGCAAAGGCTAGCTCGACATTTTAATAAAAGGGTAACTGACAAAGGATTAGAGGAAGGCAACTTAGTGCTTAAGGAAATCAAAGGTCCTATGCATGATCCGAGAGGGAAGTTTATGCCAAATTGGGTTGGACCATATTTGCTCAAGAAGATCTTGTCCGATGGAGGTGTCATGCTCATGGATCTGGATGGGAACGGATTTTCAAAACCCTATAATGTTGACCAATTAAAAAGATATTTTGTGTAATCCCTGCTTCATGATGCATTGTATGAGCAGAACTACGAGGACCTGATTCTCCTGAAAATAATGATTAATAAATAAAGAATAGTGAAAATGGAGGTACATAGGCAGCCCACCTTGGGTGCGGTCCAAAGCATAATAAAATTGTCATTTTATGTGCCTAGATTAATTGCTTCATGCTCGCTAAGTTGAAAACCTAAATAAGGCAGCTTAGGCAAAAATTAGAGCAGCTCGACTAGTTGAAAACCCGAAGGGGCGGCTTGGACAAAAATTAGAGCAATAAAAAAAAGGAAAAAAAATAAAAAAAAAAAGAGAAAAAAATGCCTCATTTTAAATTGGAATTCATCAATTCTCGAGTCCTTTTTCGTCAAAGTATTCTGTCCTGTCTCATCTATCAGAGTCAAAATAATAAAAATTCAATCTCATTTTATTCAATTTTAAAATCCAAATGAATGAAATTCATAAAAGTTCCAAAAGATGGAATAAAAAAAGGAGTCCCAGTTTAAGTTCGTCTTCTCCTGAGATGAACATCCTCTGAGTCGTTAGAGTCCCCATCTTTTTTCTTGACTGTATCCTGTTCAACCTTCACCTTCAATTCGTCCTTGGTTGAGTCACCTTCTTCTGGTTTTGTCATCATATCTGTCTCAACATCCCCAGTCTCAGTCTCAGCCTCCAATTCTATAATCAAGGCAACCCGTCTGGTCTTCTCAATGGGCCAAACCTCTGTGATGAACCAAGAGTCATAACCTTCCATCTTGCCTGACAATCCAGCAGGGCCTGCGAAGCGCATTAATCACCTCTAGCCATTCATTATGGCTTGGGATACAGGTCCTATAATTGGAGATGTGGGAAAAATAGCTTCGTCTGGTGGAATGCCCTGTGGCTGGCCCATCTGTCTCAAGATTATGGTTCCTTGGTAGAATGAGGTCATAGAAATCCCCAGCAAATAAACCATCTTGTACCCATAGCTCATTATAATGAATGAGTCAACCCCATACCAGGAGTAGTACCAGAGTCGCTCTTTAGAATCCAGCTCCAAAATCCAAGCAATCCACTCCTTTTCTGAGTCAAAGCGAATTAGAGTTCTCCACATACGGTACTGTGCAGCCGAATATGGCATTCTGTCTGGGGGAGCCACCACTTGCAGATGATCCTTAAGCCAAACCTGAAAAGAAGTAAAAAGGGTTAAAAAAAAGTGAAAAGGAATGGAAATACAAGATCTTTTTACCTGTAAAATGACAGAGCTAACAGACCAAGGCCCTTCAGTTCTAAAGTTTCCATCCAGGCTCTGTAGAGTTTCCTCTAAGATTAGGCTAGCAACGGTGCAACCACGCTCCATATGAGCAATTAACTCCACTACCCGAATGCCTCCCCAACCAGGTGAGTTAAAGAAGAGGCATCCAGCCGTCAAACACAGAACCAAAGAAGTCATTATGTGTTTTTCTCTCATTTTGTCTTCTGAGCCTTCTGGATATTGGAACTCAGCTATAACTGTAGCTAGGTTGATCCAACCTTCCACGACCATAGAGCTGTCTAGCTCATGTCTCAATCCCAAAAAGCCTTATAAATGAATAAAAGTATCCAACCCTATATTCAGGGATTGCTAAAGCAACATTTTTGTCACTTTCGAGGATGGCACTGAATTCTTCAAAAGTAGGGCACATTTCCTCCATACTGGCACCGAATCAGAACACGTGGTCAACAGGGTCCCAAAACCTGAAACAAGCTTTTAGAAAGTCCCAATCAACTTTCACACCCCTCAGAGTCAAAACATAATTGATTCCGTACTTGCCCAAATTGATTTTTTAGACCTTGTCTAGGTTCTTAGTCCACAAAAACATGTGGTGGCTATAGTAGGGCTCCATTGACTTTTTTGGCTAAAATGAGAGAGAAAAGTCAGAAAGAAAATACTAAGAAAGTACTAAGGGTTGCTAAAAAGAGTCAGAGTGACTTTTCAGAAGAAAGGGAGGCCCTTTTATAGAAAAGTGAGCCAGAACAGGCTGGGGCGCACAACACCACCACCAAGGGCTGGCCGCGCCGCCCTAGGCCTGGGGCGGGATCACCACCTCATGGTGGCAGCAACCGTAAATCCCCCTGGAGCACCAGGGCGGCAGCCGCCCAAAGCCCATGGTGGCACCGCCATAAGCCCGAGGCGGTAATGCCCCTTCAGGCCAGTTGTAGCAGATTTGCCGGGCAGATTTTTCTGGATTTTTGAAAATTTCATGGGTCTAGGGCATTTTAGGACATTTCCAAAATAGTTTTAGGCATTTTAATGCATTTAATTTCATTCTTTTGGACTGAAAATTGCATAGCATGGCATTTTAGTCTGCATCCATGATATGGGGTGCTCTAATAAAATAATAAAACATCATTCATACATAACATTATCATTCATTCATAGCACCATCATAACATCCATACATCATGGTTAAAGAAAAAAGAACAGAAAAGAAAAAAAAACTGGAAAAAGAAGCTCAGTCTCTTCGACGACGCCGATGAGGATCCTCTGGTGGATGAGGCGGATCAGTCTTGAAATCAAGCCGAGTCAGCATACCCATCAAGGCTAACTCCATTCTATGCCCCACACGATAGTTATGGCGAGCCCACTCTATGGTAAGCTGAAAAAAGAATAAAATGTCAGATGCTTAGCTAAAGGATCATTTCCGAAAGCAAAATCATGAGGTATCATTAGCGAAAGGATAATTTCTGAAAGCAAAGCTATTAGGTGTCTCAAGCTAAAGGATCATTTCCGAAAGCATAAAGAGCATCAATATACCTCAGGGTTATCACGGAAGTCTGGTGTATGAGGATGGACCTCATCCGGAAGATGAAACGTCTACATCTCTTTGTGAGCATTGATATATAAGATATCTTTAGGAAGCAAGTAGCTAGGGCCCAAGGCGACCCGGTTAGGATCATTTCGTGTCTCAAGAGTAATGCTAGGACAAACTAAAGAAGGGTCTCTTGATGCGCCCACACTATGAACTCTGCCTGGCCTGGCAGAAAAAGGACCAGCAACATCAGATGCATGCTCTGATCACCTGCATGGATCACCGACAGGACCCATCAAACGGGTGCGACAAAATGTTGCATAGTCATCCCTGGGTGCTACATATAGATGGATGGCCTCGTTAGAAGCACGTATGTCTATATTCCATCTTATGTCAATCGGTGGGTGTGCCAGAACTACCCACCTACCAATATTCTTGACTCAGACTCTTTCGCCCAGATAATATAGCTTGTGATATGGTGAACGCAGCAACAATCGGGAACAAGCCAATGTAGCACTTGGGTCAAGTTCCACTGGCATCAACGGCATCCGATCAATATAGGGTTTCGTCACAACCTGCACAAAGATTTGTTATAAGTAAAACCATGGAATATGGGTGATATAAAGTCAGTAAAATACCTAAAAGCATCAAGGCTGCCAAAGAAAGCCCAAAGAGTCCCGAATTCACGTACACCGGGGCTAGACCAATATTCCCTGTTCCATCGGACGCTAGCTAGAAAAACATCTAGTCTAGGGCTGCTCAGAGTGGGGGCAAGTGTCTGAAAGTACTCATAGGCCCGTACCTGGCTCAAGCATGTTAAACAGAAAGTCAGAAAGCATAATTCAGAATAGGTACAGAGAGTACCTCCCAGTTAAAACCAGCAGGTACAGAGGATACCTCTTATTTCAAACTAACAGGTGCAGAGAGTACCTCCTAATTCAAATCAAATTCAAAGGCAAAAGATGTGGAAAGTATACCTCCCAGATGAAGTAAGTCCTCCATAGCAATAAAAAGCTCCCTGGGACAGATCGCACATCTCCCGATACATCGTGCTCAGAATAGCGCCAACCCAATCATATTCACCCAAGGTAGCCATATCTATCAAGTTTGTCAGAATATTCAGGTTGACAATATCGCGACGAGTATGACCGAATGTGCATCCAGCTAGGATCAACATCATCAATCTAGCAACAACCTCGGCATCAAATATCACTCTAGTAAATGGCTCCATCTCCCTCAACCGAGCCTGAAGCCAAGTGCGAGGGACTGATATGCGATCCTGAGGGGGGTCCTGACCTATAAATTGAGCCATATCTTCAGGAGTAAAGGTAATCCTCCAGTCAGAGCAGAGGTCCAAGTGACGGGTTCCAAAGTGTTAGCCAGTCAGCATCGACAAATCCAACGGGGTAACCGTTAGCTCCCCACAAGGAAAATGAAAGGTGTTGGTGGTGTCCCACCATCGCTCAGCTAGTGCCTTGATCAAAGCCACATTGCTTTCAGGATTAGTTTTGACCTTTAGGAAGGATACAAAACCAGTAGGCTCTAACAAGGGCTTTACCGGAGTTTCCTCAGATAAAGCATTAGCGAGATAGGCTAAATTTGACCTAGCCCCTCTATTCCTAAGCATGGTGTTCTAAAAAGAAAAATAATAATAATAAATAAATTTTTGAAATAAATAAATAAATAAATAAAAATGATAAAGTATATGTACCTCGATTCAGCCGTCCCAAGAAACATGTTGTTCGGGTTCCTGCAGCAAGTTTTTCGGGTCAGGATTATCTCGTGGGGCCTCAAAGCTATGTTGTCCCCGGTTGCTACTTCCAGAAGCTGAAGCCATCAAAATAAGAGGAGAGCTTTAGAGAGAAAATCTAGAGAGAGAGAGAGAAATGAGAAAATGAGGAGTGAAGGGAATGGGAGAAGCTCATCCCTATTTATAGATTTTTAGAAACTCAGAAATGACCATCATATCCCCAACTTGGCTAAAAGCAAGGAAACTTGTATTTCTGGAGCAATTTAAGTCAGAATCAGGTGCTGTCAATTTTGTTGAATCTGTATGATTTTTCTCTATCCATAGAGCTATCATTTTCTCAGATCAGACATGGGAAGCTTTCATAATACAGAAAATGAAAGAAACAGAAAAATACCAAAAAAGTGAAAAGTTGTCCGGAGCTTGACAGATCACACTTGTATACCTCCAGACCTTGCAAGATGCAATAGAACGCCTTCTTTTATTCAAAATAGATAGACGTAACTCAGTTCACCTACATCAAGTCTATCATTCAGATAGACAACCATGATGGGGGGCAGCTGTGAACACTCATTTTTTACACCCTCAGACTCGTGCCAAACCGAACGGCATTCCTCGGAACTAAACCCGAGCTCGGACGGACTCAGAATGGCCTTTGGATGAAGTCGAACTAGAGCTGCCGCCCTCCAGGAATGGAATTGCCGTCAGAGACGCCACCCCCTCTGGGCGGCAACTACCATGCCCAAGGGCGGCAACATGGATCCTTGCCACTGCTGCCACCCTCCTTCACACCCTATACCGCCAAGGCCCCCAGGCGGCGCCGCCACCCCCTTCCGGCGGTAACAGTGCCTTTTGCCGGCGGCAGTGATGTTATAACCTATTTTCTTCCGAATCTCACATTGAAAAATGATGGGATTCGACCCCCTCAAGCTCCTATTATAAATAAAGAGCCTCCTCCTACCTTCCAAAACACATAAGGACACACAGAAACATACAAGAAGTGAGAAAAGCAATAAAAGACAAGGAAAAGAAGACAAGAAACCATTTAATCTACTACATTTCATATTTTTTCCCTTCTAAGTCATATTTTTTCTCTTTTTAGCTCTATTTGAATTTAAAGAGTTGCTACTAAGGGCATGTTGAGCCTCAAAGTTATATTTTTCAGCAAGGTCCCTTTGCCGGTTTGTTTTGTTAAGAGCTAAGAAGGCATCTTGACCCATTTCCTTGGTCATCATCCAATCCAAAGTGGAACTCCGGTCTGGAAGAGTACTCCGTCCGCCAACATCTCTAAAAGCTAGGGCAAAGGTATGGTCTTTTAACTCATCTTCTTTACTTTGGTAGAGCATCAAAATAAAGAATCAAAACATGATAAATAGGGCATAAAAACAACCCACCATCACGAGAAGGAAGAACTGCGTGGGTTTTGATTCCCATTCGACGGGATATGCAGGCAAGCTGCATAAAAGCTTCAAATCCAAAAAAAAAAGACAAAAACCATCTCTTTTGCTTTGATTATTTGCTTTACTTTTATTTATTGAGTGTATTCTTTGGGGAATGTGTGATCAACCTAGAACCCATGAATGTGTGATCAACCTAGAACCCATAAGGGCTAGAGTTGATATCCCCTATTTTGAGATTTTGAGGTGTAATAATTTATTTTTATTGCTTTCTTTTGATTCTTTTATTTGATTGCTTATATTTTAATTGTTCATGCATTTATTTACTTGCTCATGCATCTTATATGTCATTCTATAATTGCTCATGAAAAATCATTTTAAATCGAGTTCAACCGAAAACCTAGTCCCCGAATCCTCTTTGGTTTCAAAGACTAGTGCACTTTTTCCTTTGGGATAAAATTGGTGTCAAAATGGTTTTTACCTTAAATTTTCCCAACAAAAAAAAATTAAGGTGGCGACTTCAAAATCAAAATCATTTTCAAAATATAAGGCGCTAAGGTCGTCTCCTCCGTGAGAAATCACCCAAATAAGAATCCCACATTTTTTTTAAAGCATCCCCGGATGTGCGATGCTCGGGCGAGGCCTCACAGTACTATAATGATGTATGAATATTGAAATAATTGACAATTCAGTGGCATTAAAAATTGTAATGTGTAATATAATGATTGATAATGACAATGACAGTGAAGTGATAGAGATAGTGATATTGAAATATAATAAAATGAAATTTACATGTTTTAAAAGTAATTTAGAAGTGCCATGTGTGATTATTAATCTATGATGTTGAGGGTATAAGGATGGAAAATTATTGGGAGTGAAAAAATAATTTTTAGTGTAGGCTGTGTAATTTATGAAAGACCCGGTTTTGGGTCTAGAATAGTATTAAAATTACAAAGGAAACTCTGGCAAATTTTCTGTAAAATTGATAAGTAATAAATGGGATTTAAGTATTGAGTAATGAGTTAATATTGATTGAATGATTGATGAATGGACTGTTTAATGGGTTCTGCAGGTTTCCGATGACCTTAAGTCTATCCATGTCCTAGGACTATCGCAGCCCAAAAATGGGTTGTGACAGAGGTAGTATCAGAGCTAAAGGTTTAGAATATGTGTAATAAGTATGAATGTGTTAATAAGTGTATCATGGAACATAAGATTCCCGTCTCATCATTTGAAGTTATCTGTTAATATAGTTATCAGCATTATCCGTTATGAACTCATTCCTCTACTTAATGTAAAGGTATAAAACAAAAGTTGGTTGAGAGGCCGAAAATGATAGGTCAATTGGCATGCCAATGTCACTGGTGACAATGGCATTCAATTGGTAGGCCTATGGCGTGCAAACCAATAGGCCAATGGCAATTGAACTAGACATTTCATCGAACACTTGGTGGGCATACCTTGGCAAGCCAATAGGTTAGGTTTGGTAGCAAATTTGACTTGCCCAATCAAACTAACAACAAACCACATTATCCAAAAAAAAAAAAAAGCAAAGGTATCAAGAAACAAGATTAAACAATATTAAAATAGGATCAAATTGGTAGGCAATTTAGGCATACTAGGGTTCGGCCATGAAGGGTAATTTGCCAATGGTTTCCAATTATCAATTCAATGATTCAAACATGTTATTTGATGCAATGTAAACTCACCTAATGCTCCAAATAGCCAATGCACAATCAATTTATACCAATTCCACCGAATTCCCAAATTTTGCTTACTTTGAAAATCCAATTTTAGCAATGAAAACCCAATTTGAGCAATCTCCAATTCTACATCAAATTAGCCATTAATTAGTTATTCATTCATATCCAATTAACCATTTCTAACCTCAATTTACATAAACACATCCTAATTCAATAATTCATCCTTTACAACATCAATTTACTAAACCAAATTGGGAATTCCATCAAATTAGGATAAACTAATGCAATTAAACATCATACACATCTAATTCAACCTAAATAACATCTAAATCATCAATCAAACTCAAGAAATAATCTCTTACCTCAAATTACTCCAAGTTGGCTGAATTCTTCCTTAAGAAATTCCTCCCAATCCTTTGCTCCTTCCTTCAAATTAATGATAGAAATGGATTTAGCTAGGTTGATTTATTATTTTTTATCAAATTCCTTAAGAAATCTATGAAGAATGAGAAGAATGGAAGATGGAAAATAAAGAAAATGGGTTCGGCACCATGAATGGAGAAGAAAGAAGAATTAAGCCGAAAATGGTGAAGGCAAATTAATAGAAAAATCAAATGAAAAATTATAACTAGACCCTCAAACTTCCATCCTTTACACTTTGGTCCTTAAATCTTCTGTAATTTATTCTGACAATTTTTTCAGGATTTAGATATTAATATAGGGAGTCAATAGGTTTATTTTAACTTATACTTATTTATAAAAATGGTTCTGGAGTTATTCTGTAACCCCGACCGACCACTTTCCACTATTCACCTTGAATTTCCATTTATTTATAAAAATACCATTACTTACTTTTTCAGTATTTCTAAATGATTTTCACTTCTTTCTTTTTACCAAAATTACAGATAAATTATGTTCATCTTTTACCCCCAAGTCAACTTTAGAAATTCTTCTGTTGAACGGACTGCTCATTTTTTGGCAATGTTCCCGACGCCGCCGCTTTCCGGAAAAGTTTCAAGTTTGCTTTCTAACTGTGTCTCTAAAATTATTTCCCACCATTTCAAGACTAAAGGACCATATACTGAGAATAAATTCTTGCATACATGTTATAACTTTCTAGGGTATTACATCAGCCCTCATCAATAACTCGGAAGGCTCCCTGCACAGTAGGCTCTCTAAGAACCACAGCTGGCTATACAGGAGATGAAGCAATTGGTACTATAGCAGGTGTGACAGGGGGTGGCACTACTATATGTAACACCTCAACCTAAACCCTATCTGAACCCTTAAGGGAAAACTTAGGGAGAAATTTTTGTTTTCTTATTAACATGCTTATATGATGTATTTATGCATGAAATTGATAGTTATGCATGTTATATGACTTGATTTTAGGCATAGAAGTGATTTAAAGTCTGTTAGGACAAAATAAGGAAATTTTGAGTTTTTGGTGAACTGGGGGCAAAATGGTCATTTTACAGCCCCTTAGAGTTTTTATGGATTTAGCACTATATTTGAAGAAAGAAAAGAATATAAGTGAATGTAAATGGTATTATTAAGTTTATTTGAATAATAGACGGAAAAATAAATCTGATTGAAAACAGTTCCCGGTAAGCAGCTCAATTGAGGTGCTTGAGGTGCTTCGGTTTGCATTAAGGACATTATAGTCTTTTCCTTCATAATGTGGGATTATAGAGTGTGTATAATCTTATGATAATAGTTTAGGCTTGATTAAATCCAACCATTGGATCAAATGATGGAAAAATGGACGGTTGGATCAATCGGGTGCAAATTTGCTAT